>CAUYPK010050126.1:0-22739 GCA_963574355.1 Loris lydekkerianus | reverse complement strand
GCTGTGGTATATGTATACCATGGAATACTATTCAGCTATTAAAAAAAAATGGAGACTTTACATCCTTCGTATTAACCTGGATGGAAGTGGAAGACATTATTCTTAGTAAAGCATCACAAGAATGGAGAAGCATGAATTATATGTACTCAATTTTGATATGAAGACAATTAATGACAATTATGGTCATGGGGGGGGAGGAAAAGCAGAGAGAGGGACGGAGGGAGGGGGGTGTGGCCTTGGTGTGTGACACACCTTCTGGGGGCAAGACATTGCAAGAGGGACTTTACCTAACAAATGCAATCAGTGTAACTGGCTTATCGTACCCTCAATACATCCCTAACATTAAAAAATTAAAAATTAAATTAAATAAAAAATAATAAAGAAATGCTTTTGCAATTTTCCAAAGTTTTTGACAGCTTGTGACCTCATTGTCATTTGTTCAAGAAACTTAGTAAGTTCCTTCCTTATCTCCTCTTTGACCCAGCTATTGCTTGGCAATAAGTTGTTTAGTTTCCCTGACTTTGGGTGGGGATGAGTGTTTCTATTGGAATTGATTTCTACTTTTATTCCATTGTGGTCTGTAAAGATACATAATATAATTTATATTTTTTAAAATTTCTCAAGGCTTGTTTTGTGACTTAGGATATGATTAATCTTGGAAAATGATGCGTGAGCTCATGAGAAGAATGTATATTCAGTAGTATTGGGGTGACTTGTTCTGTAGATGTCTGTTATGTGTAAATACATACTCATGTTCTAGAGTCTTTTTAAGTCCAAAGTTTATTAGTTTAATTTCTGCTTAGAGGATCTGTCCTATTCTGTTAGTAGGCTGTAAAGTTCCTGGCTACTATTATGTTATTGTTCATCAATCTGTGTGATCAAGTAAAATTTGTTTTATAAATCTGGGAGTGTCTATGTCTGGTGCATAGACAGTGTTACCTCCTGCTTTCTTTTGGTTACCATTGGTGTAAAATGTTGTTTTCCAACCTTTCAACCTGAGTCTTTTTTTTTGAGGGGGGAGGGTCAGAGTCTCAAGTTGTTGCCCTGGGTAGAGTGCTGTGGTGTCACAGCTCACAGTAACCTAAATCTCTTTGGCTTGAGATTCTCTTTTCTCAGCCTCCCAAGTAGCTGGGACTATAAGCACCCGCCACAATGCCTGGCTATTTTTGTTGTTTTTGTAGTTGTCGTTGTTTAGCTGGCCTGGGCCAGGTGCGAACCCACCAGCTCCCGTGCATGTGGCTGGCACCCTAGCTGCTGAGCTATAGGCACCAAGCCAACACCTGACTGTTTTTAGAGTTGAGGTCTTGCTCTGGTTCAGGCTGGTCTCTAACCTGTGAGCTCAGGCAATCCACCTGTCTTGGCCTCCAAGAGTGCTAGGATTACAGGCATGAACCACCACACCTGGCCTTACATATTCTTTTTTAAAAAATTGTGGTAAAGTACATATAACATGAAATTTACCATATTGACCATTTTTAAAGGTATAGTCAATAATAAAATTTGCATTGTTGTGCAACTAATCTTCAGAACTTTTTAATTTTGCAAAACTGAAATTCTATGCCCATTAAACAATAACTCCCCAGTCTACCCTCCCTGCCATGCACCAGCAACCACCATTTTTCTGTCTCTGAGTTTGACTACTTTAGATACCTCATATTAATGAAATCATACGATATTTTTCTTTTTGTGACTAGCTTATTTCACTTAGCATAACATCCTCAAGTTACACTCACGTTGTATAGCACATATCAACATTTTCTTTTAAGGCTGAATAATACTCCATTTTATATACTCCATTTTGTTTTTGTTTATCCATTCATCAATGGATATTTGAGTACTTCAACCTTTTGGCTATTGTGAATAATGCTGCTATGGATGTGAGTGGGTAAATATCTCTTTGAGACTTTGTTTTCAAATTGAATATACTCAAAAGCAATGACTCTTCTGAGTCATGTGATAATTCTATTTTTAATTTTTTGAGGAACCACTATACTGTTTTCCATAATATCTGCACCATTTTATATTTCCATGAATAGTACACAAGAATTCTAATTTCTTCACATCCTTGCCAACACTTGCTATTTCCTGTTTTTGTTTGTTTGATTTTTTGTTTGATTTTGCAGCCATCCTAATAGCTGTGATGTCTCATTGTGGTTTTGATTTGTATTTCCCTAATGATTAATAATGTTGAACATCTTTTCATTTGTATATCTTCTTTGTAGAAATGTCTGTTCAAGTCCTTTGTCCATTTTTTTTTTTTTCTTTACCCATTTTTAGTTTTTGTTGTTATTGAGTTCTGGGGGTTCTATATATTTTCTGGATATTAACTTCTTATTGCCCATGATTTGGAAATATTTTCTCCTATTTTATAGGTTGCCTTTTCAATCTGTTGATTGTTGTCCCTTGAGGCACAGTTTTTAGTATTAATACACTTCCTTTTATCTATTTTTCTTTAATTGTTTGTGCTTTGAGTATCATATTCAGGAAATCATTGCATAGTCTAAGTCATAAAGCTTTCCTTTGTTTTCTTCTAAGAGTTTTATAGCTTTAGGTCATATATTTAGATCTTTGATTTATTTTGAGTTATACTCTTAATATAGAATAAGGGTCCCATATAATTCTTTTTCATGTAGATATGTGATTTTCTTAATTTGTTGAAAACACTATCCTTTCTCCATTCAATTTTCTTGGCACACTTGTTGAAAATCTTCTGATCATGTGTATGAGTGTTAGAAGTTATTACTGTTATTTTTTTAAGAGACAGAGTCTTGTTCTGTCCTAGGCTCACGTGATCCTCCCCTTTTAGTCTCCTGAGTAGTGAAGAGCACCATGCCAGGCTAATCTTTAAACTTTTTGTGGAGACTCAGTATGTTGCCCAGGCTGGTTTCAAACTCCTGGACTCACCTGATCCTCTAGCCTTGGCCTCCTAAAGTATTGGGATTACAGGTTTGAGCCACCTTGCCCATCCCTAGAAGCCCATCCCTATTTCTCAGCTCCTGCATCTTGCTGACTCTCCATCACTAAGACCATCATATTTTGCCAAGTAAATATCCTTTGAGTTTGTCTGCTTCTCTTTATTTCTGCCACTGCCAGCCTGGCTCATATTATCATCTAGGCTACAGAATAGGCTGAAAACTTGTCTCCTTATATATTCTCTTTTGATTAAAAAAAAAATACAGCTTTACTGTGATGTAATTCATACACTATAAACCCCACCCATTTAAAGTGTACGATTCAATGGTTTTAAGTATATTTGCAGGGTTGTGCATACATCACTGCCATCTAATTTTTATCATATCCCAAATCATATACTCTTGACTAACTCTAATCTGTTATCCTATTTGCAGCTCCATTGATTTTTTAAAACTACCTAATCTGATTATGTCCCTCCCTTCCCTACACACAAGCCGTCAGTGCTCTGTTATTTCCTTACAATAGACTGGACAGCTTTGATGTAGCCATCATCTGCTGCCACCTACCTCTCCAGCTCCGTTTCAGGTCACTCTCCGCCTACCATGGCACTAGGATGTGGCTGTCCCATTCTCTTTCCTTCTTCATGGGTCTCTACGTGCTCTTCTTTTTCTCTACCACCACCTCATCTCTACCACATGCCCAACTTTTACATATAAGCTCAATTTCTCAAGAAAAATGAATTCCCCTGCCCCCACCATAAACCTAACAGGTCCATCCGTTAGCCTCAGACACCTCCTCTCAAATACATGCCCCATAGGGCCAGGTGCTGGCACACCACTGTGTTCCTAGTGCCTAGCATGACCCTAGTATGACGCCTGGCACTTTGCAGATGTTTCATTTATTCAACTAATACTATTGGGTACCTGCTCTTTGTCAAGTGCTAGGGAACAAGATCATGAAAATCTCTTCCTTCCTAGAGCTTATATTGAAAAAGGGAGACAGATTATAAGGAAGTAAATCACATGTCATTATTGGAGGGGTACTTAGATAAGATGGTCAGCAGAGGTCCTCTGAAGAGATGGATAAATTGAGGAAAAGGTCTGTGCAAACATCTGGGTGAAGAGCGTAACAGCTGGGAGTAGTGCAGCTAGTGCAAAGGTCCCAACATGAGAATGAACTTGGCCTGTTCAAGGAGAGCAAGAAAGCTGCGTCTAGAGTAACGAGCAGGTTGGAGCATGGTAGAAGAGATACACAGAGATTATATTGGGCCTTGGAAGCATAGTAAGGCATTTATATTTTATTTTCCATTTTCTGGGAAGCCATTAAAAAAGTTTGTTGCATGACTTAATTCTTACCTACATTTTTAAAGGCTCATTCCCCCCTCCATCCCCCTCCTTTCCTTCCAGCAGGGTCTTGCTCTGTCAGCCAGGTTAGAGTGCAGTGGTGTCACAGCTCACAGCAACCTCAAACTCCTGGGCTTAAGAGAACCTCCTGCCTCAGCCTCCTGAGTAGCTGGGACTACAGGTGCCTGGCTAATTTTTCAGTTTTTTGTAGAGCAGGAGACCACTCTTGCTCAGGCTGGTCTCAAACTCCTAATCCCAAGTGATCCTCCTACCTTAGCCTCCCAGAGAGCTAGGATTATAGTTGTAAGCTGCTGTGTTTGGGCAATTTGAAGGACCATTTTCTTTGGGGAAGGGTGTAAGTGTGGAACCATAGTTTGGAATCCTTTGCCTCAGTGTGGGGGAGAGATGATGAGGATGTGGGCTAAGTGGTAGCGCAGCATGTGCTGGGCATGGGTAAAATTATGCTTCTAGGTGAAGCTGACACACCATGCCAGTAGGTTAGGTACAGAGGGCACAAGAAGCTGGCTCTTTGTTTTTTGACTTGAGCTACCAAGTGAAGTGAATGAACATGCTGTTTATTCAGCTGGAACACAGGAAAGAAGATTTGTGGGGAAATTGAAACTTTCAGTTTGGACATGCTTAGTTTGAGATAGCTGTTAGAAAGAGATACTGGTGGAGATACCAGATGGGTATGTGGCATGTGAGTCTGGAATTCAGGGAGAAGCTGGAGTTGGAAATACAGATTTGGAGGTCACTGATGCACAGGGGGGTTAAATCAGTGGTGTCGGGTGAGATCTGAAGAGTCAGGCTTCCTACGTAAGGTAGAAAGACTTTGTTACCCATGTTCTGGGAATACCCTATCTTTTAGTGATTGAGAAGAAGATATCTATAAATGAGCCCAAGTAAGTGCCTAGTGGGGTGGGGGTGTGAGGTTGAGGAAGGTGTGGGAAGACGCTCCTTCAGGGAGGGGGGAGGCTGATCAAAGCATCACAGGCTGCTGAGCGGCACGTGGTGTGTGTGCTGTGCCACTGGACATGAGTGATGATTGTGACGATGGCTTTAGTGGAGTGGTGGGGACAAAATGCCTGATTCAGAGGAGGAACTGAATCAGAAGGGTTGCAGAGTCAAGGACTTCAGAGATAAGACGTGGGGCTGAAGACCGTGGGACCTCGAGTCCTGTCCCCCACCCTCGCTCCCACATGGGGGAACCGGGCAGGGGATTGTGAAGAGCTGAGCTGAGCTGGAGTGAGCCGAGCTGCCAGGTGTGGGAGTGGCCAGTTAAGACAACGTGCCAAATGAAAACCGTCACGCCTTTAGTCACTTGCTACACTTATTACTCTAGTATAAGCAAGAGGCCTGAGAGGAGGAGGTGCTGGCTTCCCCAGGGTTACGTTTTTCTCCATGGAGCAATGTCTGGGTGGATGGCTAGGACATCTGGCCCTCATGAACTCGCCGCCCTATTGCTTCCTGCACCCCGAGTGGCCCCTCTCCTCTAGCAGGATGTTCATGGGGGTCATCTCATTGCCTGGGGAGCCCTGAACAAAAGGCTCCTGCTGTCTCATGAATCCAGGGCCTGGGCAGACAGGGAGGAGTAGCTGAGAGGAGTGGATAAGCATTGTGTACTGAGTCACAGTGGAGAAAAGTGTCTTCAAGGCCCTGAATAAGGTGGCTTGACAGAGGTAACTGAGAGAGGCCTTGTCCAACGCCCTCCTCGCCCCCCAAAGAGGACTCTGAATCGTGCCGCCTGGATTAGGAATGCAGATGTGCCTAAGAGCGTGGCTGGTCTGGGAAGCCGTTCTGGAAGTGGGCAGATGCATCTGGGATGCGCGCTTGGCCTCTTGCTCTTGGCCTTCCTCTTCTCACCTGGAACACACTTGAACTGTCAGAGGTGGAAGGTCTCTCTTGAGACCCTAAGATGACAAGCATGAGAAGGCAAGTTGCTTGCTGAGCAGAAAGATGGCTGGCCGGTACCAGCCCTGGATTACCTCTGGGCTTTTTTCCCCTAAAAAAGTAAATCCATGATTTGTTCTGAAAATTGAGCTGCATGTCACTGAACAAACTGCATAAGCACAATATTTAAATAGCAGGGAGGAAAATACAGTGTTTAAAATAGATAAAATAATTCAGAGTAGTTGCATTCAGGAGAGGGGAGAGTGCAGTGAAAATTCTGTTTTCTTTTTGGTATGATCCATGCTATATTAAGTTAGCTTAATTTGATGTTCTGGACAATGTATATGTATTAGTTTAATAAAATACAAATTAAGAAAAAAGAAAAGTGTCTTCCTAAATGGACACTCGGTAGCTGTCTATTTTACTTGAAATATTCCCACGAATCAGTCCAAACCGTGTAATAGTTTGGTCGTGATGTAGCTGGCCCTGGTCACCTTCCTGCCTCATCTTCCATCACTTTCCTCTCTGTTTCCTAATTCCCAGGCACATAACCTTCTTTGAGTTTTGTGAACATCCCTTCAGTATATTTGCACATGAAGTTTCCTCTGGGTCAGTCAGGGTCCCAGCAGGAAACAGATAATAGCTTTAAACTTGGTAGCTCAGGTGAATTTAATAAAGGGTGGGGTCTAAGGAACCAACAAGGGGTAATGTGGTACCCTGGGGTTTGCAACAGTTTGTAGACATCTATCCTCAGGTCTGAAGGACCAAGGAGAGCAGCTATGTGGAGAAGGTCCCCTGGTAAGAACTTTGGGAGAACAAAGGTGATAACCAGTGTGTATTGGGACATTAATATTGCAGTGCTCACTGTTAATTAAATTGACTGGGGCAGTTGGCATAGGAAAATATCCTACCTGTCTATTACACGTCATGTTTGAAGGCCTGTTTATCTTTTGTGAAAGGCTCTGCTCTTCCTTGCAAGTTGATGGTGGTCACGTGGGTTGGGGCCTCACAGGGAACGTGTTGAAGCCTCATGCAGGAGAGGCTTCTTGGTTTTTAAAGTCCAGGTACTGGTACAATTCAGCACTTGAGTTTAAAACTAGGGCACAATCAGTCAGTACTGACCTGGGAGGTGCCTCTGGCAAACTGTCCTGTGAAGAGTATCCTTGGTTCCTGGCCGTCCAGAGAGCCAATGCCCCTTCACTGGGGTGGATGAGCAGGACAGACAGGGTGACCTGGCCCTCCCAGAACAGAGTGAAGCTGATAAGGTAGGTGCTGTTGTTGAAGTCAGCCACCTTTCCTGCAGCACCTGCCTCCAGGGCTGGGGAAGCCATCCTGGCCCTCAGGAGATCCCTGCTATATTGCTTCCTGTGTCCCAAGTGATCCCTCATCTACAGCAGGATGTCCAGCTGGTCCACCCCTGCAGTATGTGTGTCAAGGGTGAAAGGTGGTGGCTGTGCTGTGTGTAGCGCTGGTGGTGGTGCTCACGTGGGTGAAAGGTCTGAGTAGGATCAGCTGGTCTAGTTTCTCCATGATTTCCTGGATTCTAGCTCAGTTTCTGTTGGTGAAACTGCTGAATTCAGGGATGCTTTAGGGTGTCAGATACCAGGAAGGGGTCTGTGATGCAGAAAGGTAGGCATCTCTCTCTTTTTTTTTTTTTGAGAGTGAGCATCTCACTCTGTTGCCCCAGACTAGAGTGCTGTGGTGTCATAGCTCACAGCAACCTCAAACTCTTGGGCTCAAGAGCTCCTCTTGCCTCAGCCTCCCAAGTAGCTGGGACTACAGTCACCCACCACTATGCCCAGCTAGTTTTTCTACTTTTTTGTTTTTTGCAGTTTTTGGCTGGGGCTGTGTTTGAACTCACCACCTCCAACATATGGGGCCGGCGCCCTACTCCTTTGAGCCACAGGTGCCACCTGGCATCTCTTATCTGTACTCAAACTGAAATGGCAAAAAATACGACATACTATGTGGACATAGTTGAACCTGTTTTTATTTGATTAACATTAATAATAGATTCATATCTTTATTCCTGTATAACCATTGAAATGTCCAATCTAGGAATTGGCTGTAATTAAAATGCTGATCATTTTAAGTAAATCATTTGAGTCAGTTGTATAATTTTTATTTTAACCACTTGTTCCATAGGATATTTAAACTCCTGTAAAAACATTAACTTAAAAATCTATGCTAAATGTATTTATTTATTTTTATGCTAAAGTTATTTTATTAAGGAATGATTACAATTGCAAATTGAGAGAAGTAATTATTAAGAAATATGACAGTGTCTCTAAGTCCTGAATAAAAGGAAAAACCACAGTGAAAAAAAAACCAACATGTTCAATAACAAAAGGCAAATTTCATTTTTTTGTAAAAATTTATTCAATTTTGGATCTGTATCATATATTTTTGGTTGTAGCCATCATTGTTTGGCGGGCCTGGGCTGGATTCGAACCCGCTAGCTCAGGTGTATGTGGCTGGATCCTTAGCTGCTTGAGCCACAGGCACTGAACCACGGATCTGTATCATATAAACATGGCATAAAATTCAAAAGATACAAAAGGGAATAAAGTGTGAAATAAACTTCTCTTTCACTCCTGCCTCCTGACACGTTTTCCTTTCCAGAATTAATCATCCTCATCTCCTTTATAAATATCTTTCTAGAGCCTGTGTGTATATATGTACCTGTATATATGTGTGTGTATATACACACGTCACATATATTCTCCCACCTTTTACATAAAGTCTCACTTTGTCGCCCTGAGTAGAGTGCTGTGGCATCAGAGCTCACAGCAACCTCAAACTCTTGGGCTCAGTGATCCTCTTGCCTCAGCCTCCCAAGTAGCTGGGACTACAAATGCCTGCCAAAACACCCAGCTATTTTTAGAGATGGGGGTCTTGGTCTTGCTCTTGCTTTGGTTTTGAACTCTTGAGCTCAAGCAATCTACCCGCTTCAGCCTCCCAGAGTGCTGGGCTTATAGGCATGAGCCACTGTGCCTGGACTGTGCCTTGCTTTGTAATGTAACAGTGTATTTTGAATATCTTTTTATTTCAGTACATTTTGAACTTCCCCAGTCATCTATTGAAATGAACATAAAGTCTTTCATTGGATGGATGTACCATTCTTTCTTTAATCAGTCTCTGATTGGAAGACATAAAGATTTTCCCAATCTTTTCTAATACAGTATTAAAAGTCATTATCACATATTTGTATCCTGGAGATGGTATTACTGGGTTGAACTTTTAAGAGCATTAGTGTGTGTTCTGAAAAATAGAAAGTTTCATGTTTTGGTTCTAAAGATTTTCTTTTTATAAATTTAATAAATTTATAGGTGTAATACGTGTATGTAAAACATTTCCTCTTTATTTGGGGTACAGTACTTATCAAATCCCTAACATAAGTAGTGACCAAAATCTTTGTTAATGTTTCCTTGCAACAATGTTATCCTCTCACATTTTTATTTACTTATCTTTTTGGCTACCCCTATTTCCTTAAAAATTATTATTTTTTCTTCCTTGAGATAGGGTGTTGTTCCATTGTTTAGTCTAGATTGCAGGGATGCAAGTATAGCTCACTGTACCCCTGAACTCCTGGACTTGGATGATCCTCCTGCCTCAGCCTCTTGAGTAGCTAGGACTCTAGGCAGGTGTCACCGTAACTGGATAATTAAAAATTTTTTTAGAGATGAGGTCTTGCTATGTTGCCCAGGCTGACCTTGAACTCTTATCCTCAAGTGATCTTCCTGCTTTGGCCTTCCAAACTGCTGAGACTATAGGTGTGAACTACTGCAAAAAAACAAAAAAAGTTCTAATTAATTATATATGTAAATATATTATTCATTAAAATATATTAAATAATGTCTTTTAATACCAGGCTAAATGATAAGAAAACATCTGACCTGTCCTTCCTCCAAATTTTTAAATTTATATTTCTTTCTTTCTTTTTTTTTTTTTTTAGAGACAGAGTCTCATTTTGTTGCCCTAGGTAGAGTGCTATGGCATCACAGCTCACGGCAACCTCCACCTCTTGGGCTTAGGTGATTCTCTTGCCTCAGCCTCCTGAGTAGCTGGGATTGCAGGTGCCTGCCACCATGCCCAGCTATTTTTTGTTGCAGTTTGACCATGGCTGGATTTGAACCCACCACCCTTGGTAGATGGGACTGGCACCCTACTCACTAAGCCACAGGTGCCGCCCTAAATTTATATTTCTATATTGTTAACAGTTTATAATATCCACATTCTATTTTCCAATCAGTTTTGTTTTATTTTGTTTTTTTGATTAGTGCTATAGCTAAGTGAATTCAGTATCCATCATCATTCTGTTTATAAGAACTTTTACTATTTTTATCTTGTTAGGTAAAGCTGGTCTTTTACATTAGAAAAAAAGTGCTTATGGGAACTATATCCCCTGAGTTTGTTGTAATAGTTAGATTTTTTTTTTAAGTTAGATCTATAAATAATCTGGGATTTATTTGATATGTGGTATGAGGTAAGAATACAAATTAACTTGTAACCTCCAGTAATGTACAATATCTAGTGAAATATTTTTCTTATTACTTCTTTAACCTTCAGAAAGATGAAACTGTCCAAGACACAAATGAATAATTAATATATGCTTTCCTTTGAGGACACTGAGACTTCAAAAAGAAAAACGTGTTCCATGAATTAGGGGGTACCGAAGAGAAAATAGTTCAAATAATTAACTACAGGGTATAGGTTGGAGAAAAAGGAAATTGGGGCTAGAAGGCATCTGATAAAACGTTGAAAGAAAGTAGCAGGAACAAGGGAACAATGCCTGGGACATAAAAGGAATTCAATTCACTTTTGTTTACTGAATCTGCGCCTGAATTCAAAGTTTCTGGGAAGTATAATGAGAGTGAAAGTATAAGAAATGAGGTTAAGAGGCTGTGTTTAGAAATGGCAATCTTTCTCCTGTCAAGCAGTTTGGGTGAAAATGAGGTTCAAGGTGTGGCCCTCAAGGTGAGTTGTCAAAATGAATTAGATGCGAAGATCACTGGCACTTCAAAAGAAAAATCTCCAGGAAGCTCAAATTTTGGATGGGCTTGGATATAAGGTCTAAACCTTACAGGATAATAGGAGGGTTTGGGGGGAAATGATGAAGATTTAGCCAGTTACCAGTGGCTAAGATTATCCAGTGAATATGGGGGAAACAGTTGACTCTATGAGGTTGGTCCTATCTTGTGTTCATTTCATAGGTTAGAAAATTAAGCGGAAAGATGTTTGCTAATTTGCTTACGGCTGCACAATTAATAGCTGCCAGAGTCGAAAATCCAGGCAGTCTGCTGCTAATCATTGTACACCCCAACCCCTCCCAGTTGTGTGTGCACGCATAGGTGTGTGCGTGTGTATGTGGGTGTGTTTGGGGTTGGAGGGAACTGTTAGTTTATTTGTTACAATCCTGGGAATTGGTGCAGAGTCTGAGGAACAGACAAAAACTCTTAGAATCAGTCTTATATTGGGATATCCAAGCAAGGATAGGGCATTGTAGAACCCATTGAAGAGCAATTAAAAATTTAATAGGCGTCACATGTTAAGAGAAAGTAGGTTTAACTCTATTCAAGTCATTACTCTGGTCTCTAACGTTACAAAGTTATGGGTAAACTGAGGGAATACTAAATATTTCCCAATCAAAAAATCCTTCCCACCCACAATATATCACCAGGGAACGTAATACTATGCTCTTGGGCTGACCTGGGACAGATTGAATTCTGATTTTATTGAATAAGTGGAGAAAATAAACCTGTTGGGAATCCTGACAGTTGTCAAAACGATCTATGCCACGAGCCCTAACAGAAGTGCCAGCTTTATTTTGTGCATCATCTTGTTTGAAACTGCACGCTAAGTCTCATGGGAAGATTTTTGTACAAACCACCCCTTCTGATCACTTGCCCTTCTTTCCTTCTGCGTTGCTTCCTCTGGACGGCCTCTTTTGCCTCCCTGAACTCTACTCGTTGTTCTAGTCTTGGGTAAGATATTACTTCCCTGAACCCTCAAGTCCGGGCCTGGACGGGTACTCCTATGGTCCCCCCGCCCACCGGCCCCCTGGCCCCTTTCTGTAGTGCTTATCACACAGTAATAGTTCGATACTGATACTCTCTAGACCACCAGTTCATGAGGGCAGGGACATCTGTCTGGCTTAGCACTGTGCCCCCTATCTCAAGGCCGACCCTGTACTATTTGTTGAGTAACTGAGTAATCATTGAATGGCTGAATCTCAGACCAGAAGCTGGTTCTTCCTCACGGCCACTTCAGCTTCTTCTCTGTTGGAATCGTTCAAGTTCTCAGTTTGAGTCATTAGCAGAATCAAAAAAGAAGGGAATTGACAAAAGGTGATGAGTGACTGGATGTAAAATTTTTGGGGAGAGTCAGGCTTCCGGATTCATAGAACATTTGTTTCTTCCCTGCATTATAATGTCAGCTCCATGATTCTCCTCCCTTACTCAGAAATCAGGAGGTAGAAATAAGTTTTCAGTGATTATTCTTCACTGTAAACGTGGAAATTTGGTCCCTTGCGCCTACATGATCATGTTACTACAGGTGGTTCTTGGGCTACAAATAAGATAGATTTTGAGTTTTGAGTTGGGACAGGTAAATTTATCTGTTAACTATAATAGACTCCGTTCATAACTCTGCATTGTACATCAGTCGGATGTTTGTAACTCAGGGACTTATTGTGATAGCCTCCAATCATAAGTGCAAGTTATATACAAGTCAGATTTAAAAAAACGATGACAGGGTTTTGGGTCACCACATGAGCAAGTTTTGGTGTGAGGAACAAAGTGGCTTGACACTAAACCAGTGTTGGGGGATTGAGGAACTCTGGGAGGAGCCCTCCTGAGCTAACCTGGGGTTGGTATTTATTATCCTAAAGCAGGAAGAAGTAGTTAAAAGTTACTCATCAGACACCGGCACTAAAAAAAGGGAAACATGGAAAGGGTCAGATGATGAAAATGTGTCAAACGGTCTATAAAAGCAGTGTATGGTGCCCCATGATCGCATTAATGTACACAGCTGTGAGTTAATAATAAAAAAAAGAAAAAGGGTCAGAGACAGACTGTCTCCAACTTGTTTTTGCAAAATCTCAAGTCTTAAAAGACTTCTGCCTCTAGTGTCAAGAGACCTTGGGAATCTAGGAAATCTTTACCATAACCATTAGTCCGGGTGCTGCCACATGTCACATACACATTCTCCCTTGGAGGCCAGTTTTCTGACCTCCTACACGTATACAGCCAACATGCCATTCTCATGATTCTCCAGGTCTCTCAAGCAGGAAGCAAATCTTATGCTAAAGGTCAAGGCTCAGTTTCCCCTACAATGGCTCCTATGCATGCCTCTAGCTAAGGCCAGCTTCTTCACTTGCATGTCAGGTTGCATCCAGAATTGCTTGGTGAAGTGTATGGCGGTGCAGTTCTCCTCTCTCCTGCTTTGCTGATTTATTCTTCTCTACTGGATCTTTCCAGTTAATACATAAAATCACCTATTAATTTCTCCCATTTAGGTAATAGACCCTTTATTGATCTCTTTTCAGTCATCAGCTACTACTCCATTTCTCTTTTTTCTCTATGGCTGGAACTCTTCAAATTATTGTCTGTATCTACCATTGCCTGTTCCTGTTTCATATTCTTCTTTGAAGTCATTGTCGTCAGGCTTTTGTTCCCACCATTTCACTGAAAGTGCTGTCATTAAGGTCAGTAATTATCTTCCTATTGCTAGACCCCGTTTGCTCTACTTGATCCCTGATTGTATTTGATTCCTCTGACGTTGTTGTGCCTATAGCACCTTCACTTCTTGATGCACTTGTTCTCATGGCTTCCAGAGCACCAAACTTCCTTGGTGTTCCCCAGCCCTACTGTTGTTGCCTCTTAGTCTCCTTTCCTGATTCCTTTTCCTATTAGAGTGCTACAGGACATGGTCTTTGGACCACCTCCTGTCTCTATCAGAATTCACTTCCTCCCTCAGTGATCTTACACTGTCTGGGGGTTCAAATCCATCTGGAAGCTAATCTCTCACAGACCTCCAGCTCAGGCCTCCCTTCTGCACTCCAGGCTCATGTGTCCCCCTGTTCTTGGAGGGGCATACCACAGCCTGCTCACCCTGTGTATTCTCCCAAGCCCTTCTCAGGCTTACCAGCTGCAGGCTGTACTTGTTGGCCAGTGGTTGTCCTCTGCTCTCTACTAGAACATAGGCTCCAGAAGAGGGTCTCTGTTTACTGTCATATTTACAACACTCAGAAGAGTGTCTGGCACATCGTACATACTTAATAAATATTTTGTTGGAGGAGTGGATGTTAGGTTTCACTGTACAGTGGAGACTCTAGAATTTACTGTTCCCATACCTTGCTTCAATTCTCCCTTCTGGTGTTCTAGCCTTTTAGAAAGGGCTCTATCTTGAAACTCTCGTACTAAATCCATTTCATACAGTGATATGACTGTTTGTGTATGACCTTGTTTAATTGCTGGCAAATGTTTTAGTATGCAGTGTTAAATATATTCTTTATGATGGATTTGGGGAGGCTATTTGGGGTAGTAGACATCTTTGACTTTAGAGCCAGATACTTCTGAGTTCAAATTCTTGCTCTGCCACTAGATAGCTACAAGAGCTTTAGTCAAAACATAGCAACCTTACACCTTAGTTTTCTTATTTTTAAATAAGTGAAATATTTGGTCCATAGGGCTATTTGGAGAAATTAAATGCTGAATATATGGAATGCATCTGGCATAATTTTTGGCACATAATAGGTGTTCAATAATGGTAATTATGATTACTGTCGTTAGCAGATGATCTTTAAGATTGCTTGCAATTCAAAACTTTTAAAAATAAAACAGTTATACTTATTCCTTTTAAATGTCGGCAGTTGGTCTTTGGTCAAGAACATAATTGTCTAATATAACATTGTTTCTGTGGAAAAACTTGGATGTTGGATTTGATTTACGTTTCAACTTACAGAGCCTTTTTCAGGAATTTATTCTGCTACAAAGTTCAAGGACTGCCTTTTAGTAAAATTTACTTAGCTGGAGTGCTTAGGAATGGAATGTTCTGGAGGAATTGAATTTTCTAATTAATGAGAAAGAAACTTATTTTGTAGGGAAGGCTTTTTAAAAAATGCCTTTATATGTACATTGAGCATAATCCCAAAGTATACTGTGAGCACTCAGTAAGTACTTGGTTACTTGTCTTTGATCCAGAGACATTCACCTGAATTCCTCTGTTTATTGTCCTAAGAAATAGAAAGTAGTGGTGATGCTATTAAATACAAATCCAGCATAGGCTTTAGGGCTTTTATGCCTTTAAGGCATATCTTAGAGGAACATTTTGGCCTTCAACCATAAATGTCAATAGTATTGACACCACATTCGTGATAGTTATTCATTGCTTTCACCTACTTAGGCCGAAAAGGATTGCAAATGGACATCACTCAAAGGAACCTGAGATAGTAGCTGCAAACATACATATTGTATGTGCACATGTAAACACATAGACTCATACTGTTAAATAATGCAAGAGAAAAATATTAAGTGCATGATACAGTCTAACATATGTCACTCAGCAGTATGTTGTAAGTGCCGAATGAATGGGATAAATATAAGTACTGTGATTTCAAAGGAGTGATTAACAAAGGCTAAAAATGGTAGGGAAAGCTTCCTGGAAAAAGTGAGATTGGAATTGAGCATTGAAAGATGAGTCAGATTGTTGTCTTGTGATGCAGTTGATGAGGTCGGTCCAGTCAGGGATGAGTGAATGGCTCAGAGGCCAATCCATACCCTCCCCTGGGGAAAGGAGGGCAAGTCTACTGATTGACTTACACTTTCCTGTGAACACAGCACATCATCCCTAAGTCATGTCCTTGTCTGCCACTTATGATTTTGGGTGCTTTGTGGGCTTTGGGTCAAGGTAAGGGCTTCTTAAGCTGCAAGGGCAGGAAAGGAAGTTTAGAGTCAAATTTGTTGTGAAGTGTCTGAGTGATTACCTGACTTGTTGGAGATAAGTCAATGAGGGCAACTTTTTGGCTACGGAATTTTCTCTGGTGATGGTTTGATTTGATGGATGATTATGCAGGAGAAGGAAAAGGAGATTGAGGCTTTAGAGAAAAACCTGATATCATTGGCAAGTACTTTACCCCATCCACAGAAACCTAAACCCTTCACTTATGCATGGGGTAGGTGTAGTGGGGTGATGGGAGAGAGTTTTCATATACTCTTTCATTTGCTCAGCTCCCTGGATTGTTCCCTTGGAAACCGCAGCTGTTCATAGTTGGGTGTGTTTGGCCATCAGCCTATATTCTTACACAGGCCTTTCATATTAGTCATGTTACCAGTGATAGAGAGGCTAAAGTGTAGAGGTAGGTGAGCTGGAAAAGGAAGGGCAACTACTGTCCTGTTCACAGAGTGACAGCCACAATTTTGCACAGGAAGCATAGCTGCAGGTATGTTTACGTTAACCATGATTCCTATAAAGAGAAGTAGCCTTGTCTTTTTTAGGAATAGGTGGTGGGGAAATTCTGACTCTGAGTGATTTTGGACTCATAAAGTTATCTTGAAGTGCTTTTCGCATCACTCTGGTTTTACAAAAGAGAAAATTACCACTCAGCCCTTGGACTGATTTGTTTGAAATCACTAAGCTTTTGTCTGTCTCCCCTTATTTACATGACGTCAGTTTGCTATTGACGGATGAATTTACACCCCTGCTCCTGACCTATTAGTCGTCTCCACTCATATGTTTCAAAGGCATCTCAAGCTTGACACCTCCAAAATAGAACCCAGGTCTCCCACAATCTTTTCTGTCCCAGGAGGTGGCATCTTACACACCTGGGTGCTGACACCACAAGTCTGAGGCTTTCTTGGATTTCTTCTTATCCCTGATCTATTATCAGAATTTATCAACCCATCTTGTCCTCTCTGTCTCTGGATTTATTTCAAACCTTTCCACTTCTCCTTGTATCTGCTACCACCTCCCTAGTCCAAACCACCATTATCTTTTGGGCCTTTAATCTCTGTTCCACACAATAGCTAGCGTGGCCTTTTAAAAACAAATCTGAGCATATTATCCACCTAAACACCCATTTATAGACGATCCTCTAGGAACAAAACTCAGGCTTTGTACCAAGACCCATGAGGCTCTGTATGTGATGCCTGCTTCTCCCCTAGAGGCCCTCTCTGCTCTCTCCTTTGCCTGTGGTGTTTCAGCCACATCAACATCATTTCACTTTCTTTAAAATGATAAACATTTATTGCCACAGAGCTTTCAAACATTTTTTCCATCTGGAAACTCCCATTTTGTCAATTAGTTCTTAGCTTAGATGTTACTTCTTTTAGGCTACACTGATTCCTCCATCTAAAAAGTCCCTCCTGTATATTTTTCTATCATTATGCCCAACCTGTTTTCTTGACAGCATCCTTCATGATTGTCTATTCACTAGTTTGGTTATCTTCTGTACTAATTGCTGTCAGGGAAAGCCTGTGCTTGTTCTGCTCACCCTGTGAACACTCTTTGTCCCCAGCTGTCTCCTACCATGACTTTCCTTTGCTGCACTCACATCTTGACATGCTTGCTGTTCCTCAGAGGGCTAGGCTTGCTCTGCCCCAAGGCTTTTGCACTTGCCAGGTCTTTTGTTCAGAAAGATTTTTTATGCTGATATCTACATGGCTGACTTTTATTTTCTTTAGATCTTTACTCAAAGTCACCTTTTCAGTGAGCCTATCTATGGCCCCTGTGTGTAAATGTACACCTGTCCCTGCCACTTTACACTATGAATGCCCTCTTGGCCTATTTTTCTCCTTTGTACTTATCCCTCTCTACCATCTGACACATTGTGCATATTTTATTTATTGTCTCCTCCACTAGGACGAAAGCTCCAGAAGGGAGGGGACTTCTGTTCTTTCACTTTGTATGTCCAGTATTTTGAATACTTCTGGGCGCTCACTCTACAAATGTTTGAATGAATGAATGTTTGCGTAAATTGTGTGTGCCCAGTAACTGGCGCATAGTGGGCAATTCTTAGACTTTTGTTTATTGTGGTGAAGCATACATAACATAAAATACACCATTTTAGCTACTTATAAGTGTTCAGGGTCATCAAGTATGTTAACATGACTGTAAAACCTCACCGCCATCGGTTTCTTATACTTTTTTGAAATGAAAGAGTTAAAGGCACCAGGCACAGTGGTTCACAGCTATAATCCTAGCACTCTGGGAGGCTGAGGCAGGCAGATTGCTTGAAGTCAGGAATACGAGACCAGCCTGAGCAAGAATGAGTCCCTGTCTTTACTTAAAAGTAGAAAAAAATTAGCCCAGCCCTTCCTTGGGATTGCCAGGAAGAAGCCCAGATGTAGTGGTACGTACTTGTAGTTCCAGCTACTTAGGGGGCTGAGAGTGAAGGATCACTTGAACCCGGGAGTTTGAGGCTACAGTAAACTATAGTTGTGTTCTAGCTTGGATGACAGAGTGAGACTCTGTCTCAAAAAAAAAAAAAAAAAAAAAAAAAGTCAAGGAATAAGCAAGTAATTGAATGAGTAACTCTTGGCAAAGGGGAGGTAGAATGATTGTTGGCAAAGTAGGTTTACAGTATAGGTCTCCTAACAGGGAGGCCCATGTTCTTTCTGCTGCATGATGCCATGGGGGAGGGAGGATGAGAGGACAAGTTTGAGGGCTATGTCCCGATGCCTGGTACTTACAGCAAAGATACTCAGTGTTTTGTACTCGAGTTTCATGTGGTCTCTATTATAAATGACGAGGGCCCGACCTTGTCTTCCCTGCTCTCTGCTGGGCAAACCCAGCTTGCACATGCAGTGTGTACACACACTTCTTCTGCTCCCAAGGAGGTACCTTTTGGAATGCCTTCCAGCTCCAGTGGGTGTCTCCCATCTCATGGGATCTGTGTCTCAAGAGGGCCCGGTCTGCCTCCCTTGATTTCTTGTTAGCCCCTTAGGAGAGTTATTCCATTGACGGGAGGGAAGTGTTTATTTTTAAGGCTAAAGTAAACCAGATTATGTTGAGCACAAAATGTTAAGTGTGGGTCAAAATTATTGACTATGAAATTCTTCCAGATGGATTGGGGGGTGGGTTATATTAAGCCTTTAACCATTTCTTCTAGTAAGCTTGTTGAATTTTATGGGAAATCCATTCTTTTGTGTACTTTTACCATCTCAAGGCCTCCCTTAGGCAGCTGTAGTATCTCCTCTCACTTTCACCATACTCCCCCCACACTCATTCTTATGTGCTCGCTGTTACTCATGCGCACTAACTCACACAAGCATGTCCAACCTGCCAGTTTATTTTGACTCTCTTGGGATTGCAAGGAAGAAGCCCAGAGAGCTCAAAGCAAACCTCGCGGTGACTTCAGATTGTGAGGATAAGACCCCTGCTCAGACCCAGAAAGGCTTCAGCTGTCCTACATCACATGCACTCTGGAATTCTCAGGGACATCACAGTGGTGTCTTTTCATTATAATTCCATTGGCATCGTAGGACAGAAGCACAAGACAACTGCATCTAAGTATTTGAGGTCTTTGTTGAATACTGCGATCTTCTGGGGTGCTTAGAGAGGATAAGGCATAGGCCGGACCCCAGAGGAGCTTAGAGTGCAGTGATACCAGCAGTGGTGTCCATACCCAACTCCTGCACAGGTACTGTGAATGTGATACCCTGGCTGTGCCCAGAAACCTGTGGGAGCTCTGAGGAGAGAGATACTTGCTCTGTGGGGTGGGAATACATGGAGATCAGGGGAGAGTCACAGAGGTCCCTGTCAAGGCTGAGGGTGTGGAGGTGCTGCTGTGCATGGGCAGAGTGAGGGGGGAAAGTCAGGACTGGGAAGGACTGGGGTTCAGGGCGGTTCCTATTTTGTCAGTGATAGAAAATGGATTCATTTGGGATTATGCTCATTTTTGTTGTTAGCTGTAATCATTTGTTGTTTGACTTGCTTTCTGCCTTCAGTGGAGATATGAGAACCTGGCAGGAAATGGCTGAATTTCCACCAGTGTGGCCATGGTACACTGCACTGCATGGTCCAGAGTTGGTTGTTATTCTGCTGGTAAGGAAGGCATTCTGTGCCTAATTAACAGGATTACCCAGCCCAGTGGACAAATAGCAATGTCCTTCTAGTTCATTCTTGGTTACTTCATGATAGTGAAGATACACACCAATTGGTTTAAGGTATTTGGATAGATTTTTTTTACTAGTCATGTCTATTTAAAAAATCTTCAGTCACCTCTCTTTTTCTTAAAGGGTGATAAACACTTGTTCATGTGATGAGACCTGGCATTGGATTATTAATTGAAATATTTGCTAATACTTGTATCCCCACAGCAAAAGTCACTAAGTGAATCCTTGAAATATCTTAGTGGAAATGGGGAAAATATCCCTTAATTGGCAAAGTTTTTTCTCTTCTTAAAATGAAGCTTATAAATGGCTAAATAGATGAGGGAAAAATTACAATAGTTTTTTTCTAGAGTGTCAATTTTTAGTTGGGAGAAAAATGTCTTATGGGAACCTTGCCTTTCCCTGTTGAAACTAGACAAAGCTCAGTGCTGATCGTCCTTGTTGCATCTTTGCTTTATTGGTTCTCCTGGGTGTCTTGGCTTCAGATAAGACACATGGCCCACAGAGGGAGTATGCTGCTTTCATTTGGGAAATGTGCCATCTGTTTCTATCACAGTGGCCCACGAAGGAGTTGGAAGATACCCCTGACATTTGTTATATTAGAAAAATAACAAGAGGCCCCTACAGTTTGACTTGTAGGTCAGTTTGCTTTCTTAAATCAAAATGGTGCCCAATGAAAGTTTTCTGATGAGTATTTCCTCTGATGTTTTAAATGGATTTAAATAAAGTTCGGTGTCTAGATGAGAGGATTCCCAGTGAAATCTTCAGTGTGCACAAGTGCTAAAAGCCATTGAGTGAGAAAGTCATTGCTTTCCATAATGTTTTCCTGTAAGAACATGAGAATCTCCGTCCTCCATCAGACTAATGGCTCTTCCAGTCTAGCACTCTGCCACTGAGAGTGGAATTAAGGGAGTCAGTGACTCAGTGGACCCAATGACCCTTTCAGCCATTACCTTAAAAATGTAGGGGTATACTCCATATATGCCTAATTTCCTTGAATAAACTATTGTGGAACCATTATTTTATACCGTTCTTGAATTTGTCTAAATTGCTTTTGCAGCAGTTTTTATTTTTAACCATTGCCACCTGGAGAAATGTGGCAGCCAGTCTGAGCAGCAGCCAGTCAGGATTTACCCTATGTCACCAATAAAGGATTACTGTCATTTTTCTTTTCTTTCTTTTTTTTTTTGATTCAATGTGTTGATTATTTGTACAAATTGGAGTGCTAACATACTACTAATTAACATAGCGTTCACCTCATTTACTTAATCACAGTGTTAAGACATTTGTGTTCAGTACTTGATAGATTTGACTTGTACCCTTGCAGTATGCTCCATAGGTGTGGTCCCACCATTATCCTTCTATCAGACCACCCACCCTCCTTTCCCATCCCCCTCTCCTTCCCTCCTTCATCCTGGGTTATAGTTGTGATTTATCTCTCATATGAAAGTATGAATGATTATAAGTTGGTTTTATAGTAGTACTGAGTACATTGGATATTTTTTTCCCATTTCTGAGATACTTTACTAAGAAGAATATTTTCCAGTTCCATCCATGTAAACATAAAAGAGGTAAAGTCTCCATCTTTTTTTTTAATGCTGCATAGTATTCCATGGTGTACATATACCACAATTTATTGATCTGTTCATGGGTCGATGGGTACTTGGACTTCTTCCAAGACTTGGCAATTATGAATTGAGTTGCAATGAACAATCTGGTGCATATATCTTTGTTGCCAATTGTCTTTTGGTCTTTTGGATATACACCTAGTAGAGGAATTGCAGGATCAAATGGCAGGTCCACATTTAGATCCCTGAGTGTTCTCCAAACTTCTTTCCAAAAGAAATCTATTAGTTTGCATTCCCACCAGAGGTGCAGAAATGTTTTTTTTTTTTTTTTTTTTCCTCCACATCCATGCCAACATCTGTAGTTTTGGGATATTGTGATGTGGGCTATTCTTACTGGAGTTATAGGTCATTTCACAAGTTTTGTCCGTTTTTATGAGTCTACTTTAAACTGTAATATCTCAGCGAATATTTATTCAATTTAATTGAAATAAGTGCCATTTGAATCAGTGCACTTTTGCCAATGTAACACAAGTTGATTAATTCTGTTGGAATAAAAATTGGGTGCTCAGGATTCGATGAAGTCAACGAAGGCCGTTTTTGCTAGGTCCTGATTGGCAAAGGTTCTACCGGTGAGAAAGTTATTGAAGTGCTTGAAAAGATGACAGTTGGTTGGCGAGAGGTCTGGGGAGTATGGTGAGTGGGGCAGAACTTCGACGCTCAATTCCTTTAATTTTCAGACAGTGATTTGTGAGACGTGCGGCCGGGCATTGTCGTGGAGCAGGATCGGACCTCTTCTGTTGACCAGTGTTGGCTGCTGCTGACGCAATTTTTGGTACATTTCGTCGATTTCCTCACAATAGGACTCTGCTGTGATGGTTTGGCCTGGTTGCAGAAAGTTATAGTGAATCACACCA
>CAUYPK010050122.1:0-11330 GCA_963574355.1 Loris lydekkerianus | reverse complement strand
AATGATGAAATTGAACCTTTTTTTTTTTTTTTTTTTTTTGAGACAGAGTCTCAAGCTGTCGCCCTCGGTAGAGGGCCGTGACATCACAGCTTACAGCAACCTCCAACTCCTGGGCTTAAGCGATTCTCTTGCCTCATCCTTCTGAGTAGCTAGGACTACAGGCATCCACCACAATGCCCAGCGATTTTTTTGTTGTAGTTTGGCCAGGGCCAGGCTTGAACCCACCACCCTTGGTATATGGGGCCAGCGCCCTACCACTGAGGTGTTGCCCTCAACAGAAACACTTTGAACATACAAATCACATTCTGCATTTAAAGAATTCTTACATTGTAACTTTACATTGAGAGAAGAATTGCTAAAACAAATTTCTTTTTTTACTACATTCCCTGTAAGCTTACTCTTTTTTTTTTTCTCGAGACAGAGCCTCAAGCTGTCGCCCTGGGTAGAGTGCTGTGGCATCACAGCTCACAGCAACCTCCAACTCCTGGGCTTAAGCAATTCTCTTGCTTCAGCCTCCTAAGTAGCTGGGACTACAGGCGCCTGCCACAACACCCGGCTATCTTTTGGTTGTGGTTGTCATTGTTTGGCAGGCCCGGGCTGGATTAGAACCTGCCAGCTCTGGTGTGTGTGGCTGGCTCCTTAGCCTCTTGAGCTACGGGCACTGTGCCAAAATTAAACTTTTTAAAAAAACTTTTTATTATAGGGCAGCACCTGTGGCTCAGTAGGTAGGGTGCCAGCCCCATATACCGAGGTTGGTGGGTTCATACCCAGCCCTGGCCAAACTGCAACAACAACAAAAACTGCCACCTTGTGGCAGGTGCCTGTAGTTCCAGCTACTCAGGAGGCAGAAGCAAGAGAATCGCCTAAGCCCAGCAGTTGGAGTTTGCTGTGAGCTGTGGGACACCACAGCACTCTACTGAGGGCAATAAACTGAGATTCTGTCTCTACAAAAAAGACAAAACTTTTTTATTATAATAAAATATAATAATATAAAGTGTACTGTTGTAAGCATTTTTATCGGTACAGTTCAGTGGCACTAAATACATTCACAACGTTGTGCAACCAATGCCATTCTCCATTTCCAGAACAACTTCATCATCCTGATCTGAAATTATGTACCCATTAAACAATAACTCCTATCCCCCTGCCCCCTCTTGTCTGTTTTATGAGGGATTTTTTTTACTGTTAAGTGAAGTAATTAAAAAAAATTTTTTTTAGTCTTTGCCTCTAGTTCCTAAGTCAGATTTCCTAACACCCTTGCAGATAGGGGGCCCTAAGAGAATGTTTTGTTCTAATATTTGGTCTTTGACCCCCATCCTGACATAGTGCTCCTAAATCCTTTGGAAGTTCCTGGGTGATAAGAGCATCTTTGTTCAATTTTTTTTTTTTTTAGGAAGTATCTCTCTCTGTCACCCTGGATATAATAGTACGGTGGCATTTTCATAACTCACAGCAACTTCAAACTATTGGGCTCAAATGATCCTCTTACCTCAACCTCCTGAGTAGCTGGAACTATAGGCATATACCGCAATGACCGGTTTTTATTTTATTTATTTTTTTAGTACAGACAGGGTCTCACTCCTGCTTAGGCTGATCTGAAACTCCCCAGCTCAAGCAATCTGCTGGCCTTGGCCTCCCAGAGTGCTAGGATTACAGGCCTGAGCCACCACACTGGCCAGTATCTTCGTTCTGATTGAGTGGCTTCTGGGTGAGGGCTGGTCACCAGGAAGACTTAGCCATGATTACAAACTTGGCATGTTCAGCACCATCCCCAATTCTCCTGGAGGGAGAGAGGGGCTGAATATTGATAATCAATCATGTAAATATGCTGAAGCCTCAATGAAGCCTCCATAAAAATCCCTGAACTACATACAGTATTCTGGAAGCTTCCGAGGTGCCAAAGATGCCTCTGTGTGCAAGGAGGGTGGTGCACTCTAACTCCATGGGGACAGAAACCCCATTCTCAGGACTCATCCACACCTGTATACCTTTTCATCTGGTTGTTGTTCATCTGTATCCTTTATATAATGTTTGTTATTAATATAGTAAATCAGTACATATAACCATTTTCTTAAGCTTTGCAAGCCATTCTAGCAAACTAATGAAACCTTAGGAGGACTAATAAGAGCCCTGACTTATAGCCACTTGGTCAAGAGTATAGGTGACAACTTACTACTTGGGGTTGGCATGCAAGTGGGGGCTGTCTTGTAGGACTAAGGCCTGAGCCTGTGAGGTCTGCACTAACTTCAGGTAGATAGTGCCAGAATTGAATTGGATTATTATAGGACACCTAGTTGGTGTCAGACAGAGAATTACTTGATGTATTCGGGAGGACTCACATTTTGGTGACCTGAAGTGTGATGGGTCAGGCAATCTACCTGCCTCAGACTCCCAAGTACTGGGATTACAGTCATGAACCACTGTGCCCAGCCTATATTGTACTTTTTTTTTTTTTTTTTTTTGAGACAGAGTCTCATTATGTCACCCTTGGTGGAGTGCAGTGGCATCACAGCTCACAGCAACCTCAAATTCCTGGGCTTAAATGATTCTCTTGCTTCAACCTCCTAGTAGCTGGGACTATACACGCCCACCACAATGCCCAGCTATTTTTTGTTGCAGTTGTCGTTGTTTAGCTGGCCTGGACCAGGTTAGAACCCGCCAGCTTCAATGTACAAGGTTGGCACCGTAACCACTGTGCTATGGAAGCCAAGCCTATCTTGTATTTTTTTGACTGACCATAAGGTCTCAAAAACCTTGTATTTTAAAAAGCCTTTATTTAACAGGTTCCACCACTAATTTTCTTTTTAAATTTGAATTTAATTGTTTTTTTTAAATTGAAGTAAAATAAAAATAACACAAAATTTAAACCTAAACTAATTTTTAAATGTATGGATTTTTATTTTTTATAATAATGAAAATAGGGTGGTGCCTATAGCTCAGTGGGTAGAGCACCAGCCACATACACCAAGGCAGGCAGGTTCAAACCCGGCCCAGCCTGCTAAACAACAATAACAACTGCAACAAAAAAATAGCTGGACGTTGTGGTGGGCACCTGTAGTCCCAGCTACTTAGGAGGCTGAGGCAAGAGGATCGCTTAAGGCCAAGAGTTAGAGGTTGCTGTGAGTTGTGACGCCACAGCATTCTACCAAGGGTGACAAAGTGAGTCTCTGTGTCAAAACAAAACAAAACAATAATGAAAATAACTTAGATATCAGAGGGGGAAATCCTGGTATTAAATTTCAATTCTTTTTTTTTAGAGACAGAGTTTCACTTTGCTGCCCTTGGTAGAGTGCCGTGGCATCACACAGCTCACAGCAACCAGCAACCTCCAGCTTTTGGGCCTAAGCGATTCTCCTGCCTCAGCCTCCCGAGGAGCTGGGACCAGGTGCCCACCACAACACCCGGCTATCTTTTTGTTGCAGTTTGGCCTGGGCCAAGCCTGAAACCACCACCCTCAGTATATGGGGCCGGCACCCTCCTCCCTGAGCCACAGGCACTGCCCTAAATTTCAATTCTTATGTGTATATTTTCCAATAGAAAAATCATGAGAGAGCCTTCCTTCCCTCCTCCTCCTCCTACTCCTAACTCTCAAAAAAAAAAAAAAATCTTTTCTCTGATTTTGATTTAGTTTCACTATTAGCAATTTGGAAAACAGAATCTCCTGGAAATTTTGGCAATAGCCCCTAGTACATAGTTTGGGGAGGCCCAAGGTCCTAGCAGCTTTCCAGGGTGGCCACCTGGCCAGTCCCCAGAGACTTGCCTTTCCAGGCACCTCCAGGGACCCTAAGCATAGCTTCATTCTCTGAATAGCCATTCTGCTTCTCAGATGAGTAATAAGGTATGTAGTTCCATAAGTCAGAATTGCTTAATAACTTGAAAAGATTCATTCCCAGAAGAGCTCAACCGAAACAAGTTTTTTTTTTTTTTTTTTTTTTTTTTTGGAGAGATAGTGTCTCAATTTATCGCCCTCTGTAGAGTGCCGTGGCATCACACAGCTCACAACAATCTCCAACTCCTGGAGCCTAGGCTATTCTCTTGCCTCAGCCACCCGAGTAGCTGGGACTACAGGCGTCCGTCACAATGCCTGGCGATTTTTTTGTTGCAGTTTGGCCAGAGCCAGGCTTGAACCTGCCACCCTTGGTATATGGGGCCAGCGCCCTACCACTGAGCCACAGGTGCTGCCCTCAACAGAAACGCTTTGAGGATACAAATCACATTCTGCATTTAAAGAATTCTTACATTGTAACTTTACATTGAGAGAAGAATTGCTAAAACAAATTTCTTTTTTTACTACATTCCCTGTAAGCTTACTCTTTTTTTTTTTTTTTTTCTTCTCTCGAGACAGAGCCTCAAGCTGTCGCCCTGGGTAGAGTGCCGTGGCATCACAGCTCACAACAACCTCCAACTCCTGGGCTTAAGCGATTCTCTTGCTTCAGCCTCCCAAGTAGCTGGGACTACAGGCACCGGCCACAACTCTTGGCTATCTTTTGGTTGTAGTTGTCATTGTTGTTTGGCAGGCATGGGCTGGATTTGAACCTGCCAGCTCTGGTGTATGTGGCTGGCGCCTTAGCCACTTGAGCTACAGGCACCGAGCCTGTAAGCTTACTCTTAATGTTGAGTAAGCTATGACAGCAACATTTACATTACTGTTTAAATTTATAATTGGCTGCAACTTTTGTTTCATTTGCCAACATGAGTAGAATGCTGTTATATCTGTAATTGCGAGAAAAATCCTATTGAAAAAGAAAAGTTTTAATTCTGTATGCTCCAAAATATTTCAACCCTTTTTCTTTGAGACAGAGTGTCATTATGTTGCCCTCGGTAGAGGGCCATGATGTCACAGCTCACAGCAACCTCAAACTCTTGGGCTTAAGTGATTCTCTTGCCTCAGCCTCTCAAGTAGCTGGGACTACAGGCACCCACCATAATGCCTGGTTATTTTTATTGTTATTGTTGTCATTGTTGTTTCACAGGCCCTGGCTGGGTTTGAACCCACCAGCCCCTGTGCATGTGGCCAGCGCCCTAACCACTGAGCATGGGCGCCAAGCCTTCATTCACAATTTTTTTTTTTTTAGACAGAGCCTCAAACTGTCGTCCTGGGTAGAGTGCCAAGGCATCACACAGCTCCCAGCAACCTCCAACTCCTGGGCTCAAGCGATTCTCCTGCCTCTGCCTCCCAAGTAGCTGGGACTACAGGCGCCTGCCACAACACCTGGCTATTCTTTGGTTGTAGTTGTCATTGTTGTTTGGTGGGCCCAGGCTGGATTCGAATCTGCAAGCTCAGGTATATGTGGCTGGCTCCTTAGCTGCTTGAGCCACAGGTGCCGAGCCTTCATTCACATTTTTTTTTTTTTTAATAAGGCCAGCGCCCTACTCCTTTGAGTCATAGGCGCTGTCTTTTTTTGCTGTTGTTTGTTTGTTTTTGCAGTTTTTGGCTGGGGCTGGGTTTGAACCCGCCACCTCCAGCATATGGAGCCAGTGCCCTACTCCTTTGAGCCACAAGTGCTGCCCCTTCATTCACATTTTTAATGTAATCTTTTGCAGTAAACGTTAGCAAAACTTTCTTTTTTTTTTTTTTTTGGCTGGGGCTGGGTTTGAACCCGCCACCTCCGGCGTATGGGCCGGCGCCCTACTCCGTTTGAGCCACAGGCGCTGCCCAGCAAAACTTTCTTTAGGAATAACAGTATGAAGTTCAAACTCTGTCTCAACAAAATCAATTTCTATAACAACATTAGCATTTTCAAAGTCTTCTGAGCTGATCTAAATATCTGAAACATCTGAGCTAATCTAAATTAACAATAAATATTTAATTGTGCAATTGTAGAGGAAACTTTTTCATGATCTGTTTTTAACTTTGAATTGAAAATTGCTCAATGCTATGCGTGGAAACTAAAAAAAAAAAAAAAAAAAAAAAAAAACTACCAAATTTTATTTGGGTTGTTATTTTACAGTTGTTTTAAGGTCAGGTATTTTGCTTTATCAACCAGATGTGAAAAAGAAAAACTGAATGTATGTTTGGATACTTGATAAATGGGCTTTGATGACGAAAGTTGTGATGAGATCATGGTAAGGTGATTCACCTGCAGAAGTGGAAGCAAGCCAGTGACAAAGAGGCTGCCAAATATCAGAGAGAGCAAAGGGAACTCTACACAAAACAGGAAGCAATCTTTGCAGATTGGATCCGATAGTTGGTAACTCTGGGCCAAGAAGTGTTTCTGGGTTCGAGGCTGGAACTCAAAATATGTCCCTGAGCCAATACCCTTCAGAAAGACATAGGTGAGGAAGAACTAATGTTTGAGGTAAAGATAGTTGGAAGGGATAAAGGGCAGAAACAAAGTCACAGAGAAAGCCTGGTATTTGTGGCATGCAGAGAATGGACACGTGAGAGAGTAGGAAGGATGCTGGAGAAGTAGGGACACGAAGTAAGCAAAGAAGCAGATAGAGGGCCGGGCCTAGCTCTGTGATTGTGTGCTGTCAAATTAACATATGGAGAGGAGCTGAAAACGGTATCTGGGAGGTGTCACAGGAGAGGAGAGGAAAACAGCGAGAGTAGAGAGAGGAGACCGGAGGGCCATACTAGTGGACAGCACCTCACTGTCTACGTTCCAGGAGAAAAGGGTGGACCTTGGGATATTTTTCCACCCAGAAAAGTGTCTCCAAAGAAAAACAAGCTCTAGTATTTTGCATAAACAGAAATTGTTGGTGTCTCCATGGGTAATTAAATTATAATTTGTATCACAAAGACTCACATTATGATTTTCACACTTCTAACCCCTTGCTAGACATTTATTTCCACATGGATGTCTGGACAAACTTTCAAAGTCGAAATGGTTCAAAATAAAACACCTATGTTCAGTAAATAAATATTACTGAGCCCTAACAAAGTTCCAGGCTTGGGGACCTCTCCAGCAGGGCCTCATTTGTTCCACACAGAGTTACTGGCACCCAGATGTGCTAGGCCCCAAGAACAGGAAAAATGGACATGATCACAGAGCTTACAAGTCTAGCAGGAGAGGTAAATGATAATCAGATAATGCTAAAAACAAATGGAAATTTGGGATTGTGGTTAATTCTTCAAAGGAAAGACACATCTTCTAGTGAAAGCCTACAATAGAGATGTGACCTATTTTAAGAAATCAGGGAGCACTTTAGCAGAGACATGAAAGATGTGAAGAAATAATGAGATAAAGAACCTAAAGAGCATTCCGAGGGAGGGAGCAAGTTACAGCGATTCACACTGAAAGACACCCCACCGCTCTGGTGAAGGCAGGTAGGTGGCTGAGGGCCCAGAGGTGTGGTGGAGGGGCAGGCAGGGGCCAGGGGCCCAGATCTTTGAGGTCATTTTAGGGATTTCAGTCTTTATATTAGGAATAATGGGTAGTCACGGAAGGGTCTTAAGTAGAGGAGTGATATGATCTGCTCTGATGTGTTTCCAGAAGATCCGGAACTGCTGTGTGGACAATGAGTGGGAGGGATGCTGGGTGGCCAGTAGCTGAGGAAGGAGGTGCTGCTGTGTGGACTGGGACAGTAGCTGTGGACATGGAGGAAAGTGGAGGGAATGGGGAAGTAAAGATGGTGAAACTTTCGGATCCCGTGATGGATTGGCTCTGTGGATGAAGGGGTGGCTCCTCGGTTTCCAACTTCTAGGACTGGCGGTGAGGGTACTGTACATTTATTCTGGATGGTATCTTTGAGATGGAGTAGAGCGGTGGGGATGCCATGAAGACACCTGTTGTAGACGCTGATCTGTGGCTCTAAGGAGAAGTCTGATTAGGAGATGCACATTTGTGAGCTGCCTGCACATGAAGTGGGTGGCCAACGAGGCTTCAGGTGTGGGTAAGTTTGTGGGTGGACAGTGGAGAGGGAAAGGAGAGGACTAAACTTTGAGGGGAGGGGGATGAGTCGGCACAGGAGACAGACAAGCAGGCAGAAGGGCCAGAGGGAAGTGTGGTTTCTTGAGGACAAAGGGAAGAGTGTTTCAAGGAAGGCAGGATCGACAAAGAGATCTACTACAAAAAGGTCAAGTAAACTGACAGCTGAAAAATTTCCACTGAGTTTAAAGACATGGTGGTCATCGGAGAACTGAGTAAAAGCTCGATGGAAAAGTTGGGATGATTCCAGGAGAAAGCTGGGATGAGTCCAGGAGCAAAAGGCATAGAAAACTCGTGAGGAATCAAGCTGGGATGGGGGGAAAGTGGTAGCTAGAGAAGATATGGTTTGAACATAAGAATCATATTAATATATTAATAGACATTATCCTACTGCCACTTTAACAAAGCACAAGGTTAGTGCCTTAATGCTGTGTGGTCTCATTACCTCACAGTATGATAGGTCAGAAGCCACCAGTGACAGAACAGGGGCAATACTTGTCTTGGGCAGGAACCCACAGCGTACCCATCTCTTTTCTTTTTTTAGTCTCATGCAATAGTCTAAATGAGCTCCCTGGTTTGGTTTCTCCTTTGTCCTACCCATTCCATATGGGTGGTTGAAGCTAGATCAGTTTTCTTGACACACGGCCTGCACAGAAATCTTCAGGAGCTCCCATCACCTGCTGACTGCTTAAAAGACCGAAAACCTACTTTTCCAGCATTCTTTTGCCTCTTTCTGTGTGTGCATTTGTATCTGTGCCAAAAGATGTGTCCTAGGCATCCAGTCCACAGAAGTAGCTGTTTTTTAAAGAGGATCTGTTGGCTCAGCACCCGTAACACAGTGGTTACAGCATCAAGCACATACACTGAGGCTGGCAGTTCGAACCCAGCCTGGGCCAGCTAAACAACAATGACAACTGCAATGAAAAAAATATCCAGGCATTGTGGCAGGTGCCTGTAGTCCCAGCTACTTGGGAAGCTGAGGCAAGAGAATCTCTAAAGCCCGAGAGTTTGAGGTTGCTGTGAGCTGTGATGCCATAGCACTCTACCAAGGGTGACATAGTGAAACTCTGTCTCTAAGTAAGTAAGTAAATAAATAAATAAATAAATAACAATAAAGAGGATCTGTCCCCACATCCTGCTTGTACCTTTCCAGGACTGGATGTCTGTTCTCTCCCTAGTTTTTCGCCTGGTTGAGATCCTTTGCATTTGAGCTGGGCAAGGTGGCTCACGCCTGTAATCCTAGCACTCTGGGAGGCTGAGGTGGGAGGATCACTTGAGGTCAGGAGTTGATACCAGCCTGAGCTACATAGTGAGAACCCGTCTCTACTAAAATAGAAAAATTAGCTGGGCCTGGTGGCACCTAGAGTCCCAGCTACTCAGGAGGCTAAGGCAGGAGGGTCAATTGAGCTCAGAAGTTTGAGCTTGCAGTGAACTATGATGATGCCACTGCACTCTACCCAGGGCAAGGAAGTAAGACCCTGTCTCCAAAAAGAAGAAAGGAAAGAAAGAAAAAAGTAGAAGAAGGCAGAGGGGAGGTCAGACAGGTATGACAAAGAGAATGAGAGAAGACCTTGACCCACCGCTGGTTTAAAGACAGAGACAAGGGTGGCACCTGTGGCTCAAGGAGTGAGGCGCCGGCCCCATATACCGGAGGTGGTGGGTTCCAACCCAGCCCCAAAAAGAAATAAAATAAAATAAAATAAAAAAGATGGAGACAAAATCATTCAGTGGCCTCCAGAAGCTGGAAACAGTCCTCAATTTACAGCCAACAAGAAAACAGAGATCTTGGTCCTACAACCACAAGAACCCAGTGAGGCCAAGAACCCAAGTGAGCAAGAACAGAACCCTCCCTCTCCAAGAATCCAGAAAGGAATGCAGCTCTTTCAACTCTTTGTTTTCAGCCCAGCAATATCTGAGTTGGACTCCTGACCTCCAGGACTATAAGATGATTAAATCATGTTGCTTTAGGCCATTAAATTCATCCTACGGTAATCCCTCACCCCACCCACGGTTTCACTTGTCACAGTTTCAGTTACTCATCCTCAAGGAAGGTCCAAAAATAGGTTACAAAACAATAAGAGATTTTGAGAGAAAGTCTACAGCAGGCGTCCTCAAACTTTTTAAGCACGGGGCAAATTCACTGTCCCTCAGACCGTTTGAGGGCCAGACTATAGTTTAAAAAAAAAAAAAAAGAACAAATTCCTATGCACACTGTACATATCTTATTTTGAAGTAAAAAACAAAACAGGAACAAATACAATTCACACCGCTTCATGTGGCCCGCGGGCTGCAGTTTGAGGACTCTGGTCTACAGTCACACAACTTTTATTAGTATATTGTTATAATTGTTCTGTTATTAGTTATTGTTGTTAATCTCTTACTGTGCCTCATTTATAAATTAAACTTTATCATTGGCAACTGTGAATAGGAAAAAACAGTATAGTATATATAGAGTTTGGTACTATCTGCAGTTTCAGGTACCCACCAGGGCAGTAGTTCTCGACCTGTGGGTCATGACCCCTTTGTAACAATGAAAATACATCCTGTATTTCAGATATTTACATTACGATTCATAACAGTAGCAAAATTACAGTTATGAAGTAACAACGGAAATAATTTTATGGTTGGAGGTCACCACAACATGAGGAACTGTATTAAAGGGTCGCGGCATTAGGAGGCATTAGGAAGGTTGAGAACCACTGCTCTAGGGGGTTTCAGAACATATCCCATGAAGGGAAGAGAGGGCCACTGTATTTGTTATGGCAGGACCTGGTGGCCTGGTCCTTCTTCAGCATTTCTGAGAAGCTGTCCTTGAAGACCTCAGCCAACAACCTCATTGCTTTCATCTGTACTCCCAGTAGCTCTGTGGAACTTCTGTCCCTGTAAGACAGGACGAAAGGGACATGCCAGGCTAATTTTTCTTTTCTTTTCTTTTCTTTCTTTCTTTTTTTTGGAGACAGAGTCTCACTTTTTCTCTCTTGGTAGAATGCACTGGTGTCATAGCTCACAGCAACCTCCAACTCTTGAGCTTAAATGATTCTCTTGCCTCAGCCTCCCGAGTAGCTGGGACTACAGGCGCCTGCCGCACCGCTCGGCTTATTTTTGTTACAGTTGTTATTGCTGTTTTAGCTGGCTGGGGTCGGGTTTGAACTCTCCACCATCAGTATATGGGGCTGGCGCCCTAACCACTGAGCCACAGGTACCACTTCTTTCTTTCTTTCTTTCTTTCTTCTTTTTTTTTTTTTTAAATTTTTATTTTTTTATTTTTTTTTATTTTTTATTGCTCATTCGCCTGAAGTACTTTTTTTTGTTGTGTCTATTTTCTTTTTTTAGATGTTCTTCCTCTGGCTATGCTCTGTCCCCTTGTCTTCCCAGTAGCTGGGATTACACGACGCCCACCACAACGTCTGGCTGTTATTGACGTTAGTAGAGACGGGGTCTTACTCTGGCTCATTGTTG
>CAUYPK010050118.1:0-72650 GCA_963574355.1 Loris lydekkerianus | reverse complement strand
TGCTCTATTTATGGGTCCAGTATATTTCATATTTAATTATAGATTTCATGAATTTTCCTTGAGGGATGTGGGAGATAGATGTGGAGAGAAACATTAACATTATTTTAAGTGTCACTAATTCTACAGTTATCTCATTATTTCTATAATATTCTTTCATGAAACAATGACTTTATTCTCATATAGCAGAACAATCAAATCTCTGTTACCCAGGCTGGTCTTGAAATCATGGGTACAAGCTGTCCTCCTGCCTTGGCTCCTAAAGTGCTGAGATTACAGGCATAAGCCAGAAAACCTGGCCTCTTTGTTTGTTATAGATCCCTGTATTTAAGATTATCTTGGTTTTTCTAATTTTTCGAATATCTTGGGGATGAGGTATAAAGTTTCATTTTCCCTTCTTTATTTTGAGGTAAGCCTACTTTTAGATTATCATCAGCTTAGAACACATATGTGGCAGGGATAGTATTTTACATATTGATCTGTTTCCATCTCTCCATTCAAGCATATAGGTGGTTGTGTGCTTATTGACTTATTGGTATCACTTGGCATGACAGATAAGGCAAATAGTGCACAAGCCTTTTTGGTTTTTGAATTCCAAAAGGGAATCCTAGAGGCATAGGGCCAGAAATGCTGAGAAGAATAGAGCTACTCTTCCAAACTCAAAAGATATTTTTCTAGGCTGGGGAAAAGAGATAAAGTAAATAAAAAGAGATTTCAAAATCTGGGTGTACCTGTGCCCTGCTTCCCAAGGAGTGCTGCCAGGGTGGGTGGCATGACTCCATAAAAATTGGCTATTTGATGTGTCTGGAGTTATTACCACTCTACCCAGTAGGGAAACTAGTAATCTGTATGATGAGATCAATAACATAAACCTCACCAAGCAAAACAATATTGAAAATTATAAGAAATAACACATGTGGTTTGTACTCAGTAGGTACTCAGTAAATGTTATATTCCTTCCGACCAGTAAATGTTATATTCCTTCCGACCCATATTAACATTTTGACCCTGCCGGTCAAACCAGTTCCATCCCTGGATTTCCCGCATATTCACTTTTCATGTTCTTACTTGAGGACTACTAAATGGCACTGTACGGAAAAAAAAAAAAAAAGGCAAAAACATGCATACAAGAGCTAAGCCAAAGTCAATGAAGCTTCCTTTTCCTCTTCTTCCTTTTCTTTTCTCTCTTTCTCTTTTGCTTTCTCCTTCCCAGTCCCCTCCTCTCCTTCCCCTTGGTTTCTTCTTCTTTTATAAACTTCACTTTGATGCTAACCAGAGTCCTGGTATCCAGTCATATGCTTCTCTCATCTGCTCTGCAGAGAGGCTCAGTCCTCTTTTATCATTGCTGCAGAGCCTATTTGGGCAGCACACAACCAACCTCTTTGCCCATCCATCTGTCTGTCAAGATTATGCTGAAGTAGGGCAGAGATAGGGCCTTTTAGACAAAACACTGTCTTCACCCCACTGGAAGAGTTGTTCAGTTATGAAGTACTGTTAAAGATCACTTCCCTCTGAAGAAAATTTCCCCTCCAGAGTCTCAGGGCTAAAGGAATATTTTAAAGAACTTAGATGTTCCTTTGACTTCCTGTGCCTGGGTGGCAATTCTTTCAAATAGTAGTAACAGCCGTGATAGCATATGACCTCAGAACATGTGGATGGGAAGAAGGAGGTAGGTGGATAATTGAATTATTCACAGACATGCAATTTATGATACCCTGTGGCATCTGTGAGTTCCCATATGCATCCTCCTAGGCCTTTGGTTTTCCTGGAACCTCCAGGAACACGGGGGGGGGGGGGGGAATTGCTAACAAGACCTTGATGTGTGCTTAACTGCACAACTGCACAGAACTGGGTCTGGTTTTCCTTTTTGAATTGAGCATGCTTGTTAGATGACACTCAGTTCTCTTCTTAGCTACTCCAGGAGTAGATTTCTCTTGTGGTACTCAGGTTTCTGCACTCAGGCAGGTGTAACAGCCCTTCACTGGGGCACATTTGATAGTACTTTGTACTTGTATATATAAATTTGGTTTTCCAGTGCTCTTTGCATGAAAACCTTTGGTTTTTCAAAGGCATCTATTGTGCTTAATCCTTGGGAAATATTTCTATTTGCTTGTTTTCTAGCAGAGATCATAGTCCTTTGATATGATAGGAAATGGTACAGGTGAGTTTTGATTATAGAGAAATCAATGTGGGAGCCATCAGGTATGGGCTTGAGACATACATAGGACGCCATATTGGGGTCCTTATTTCCAGGCAATAAGGGATGTGTGGGGAGCTGAAAGTATAGCTACCTTTACTTTATTTACAATTTGACTTCCAATAGCTGTGGATAGGCCTTGTTTGTGACTGTGGATCCTCTCAGAAAGCATAGCTTCTTGTGGATTAGTTTGGTTTATCTAATTTTAACCTTGGAGATGTGGTTACTTGATGTAGAAATATCTTTTTTTTCTATTCCTTGCAGATTCATGAAGGTGGCAGGAAGCACTGTGGATGCAGTTACCTGGCAACAGTAGGTATTCACTCTTTTTTCTCTTATTATCAGCTGCTGTGAAATAAAAGATAATTAGTTGCCACCAAGTTCATAACTTCCATTTAATAAGCTATCCTTTATCGTCCAAGAAAATATTTAAAACTGACACTAAAGCTTTTTTTTATATATTGCTATCTCGTAATATTGTAATGTTGTTTTGTCATTTTCATAAAAGCAAAACAAAACAAAAGCAAAATATTGACACAATTTGGAGAGGTCAGCTATTATGTAAACTTTTAAATTAATCTGTCATCAGTGAACTGGTCATTGGGATCTAAGCCTGCCACCATTGCCCCATGGGCTTTTCCTTTGGGAATAAATTTCCTTTTTTAAGACAGGAAATGCTTTTAATTGCTCAATATATCATGTGAAAATAGAAATACTTTGTTATATTAATGGCAATGATCTTAATTAGTGCCAAGTGAGCCACTAATGTGAAGCAAGTTAAAAAAAAGGGTGAATCTCAAGAAAATGAAGCAGCTTTGAGACAAGGAATAAACTCCAGCATTCCAGGAAGAAGCTTGCAACGGCAAAGACCTATTATCCCCAGGATAGCTTGAAAAAAGATAATTATTTGATATATAAATTTAAATATTCTTTAAGTCTCCTTATGGCATTTGTACCAGAACATCCAGCATATAACAACATCTCACATCTCACTAATTTTATATCAGAATCCTGCTATTCTTTTCTGTAAGAAATTTATCCCACAACACCTTCCAAATCACCTCTCATCTAATATGAGAGACATTTGTGCTCCCATTCTGGGCCATCATAGGCCTTGACTAGCTATCTTTCTCAGTTAACTCGAACCTTCTCGCCTTGCACACAGGCTGCTTTCTGTTTGAAATAGATCACATTATTCACTGCAGGTTTGTGACAGATGTGAAACGAAAAAAAAAGGAGATGAAATCTTTATTAAATATCCCCAAAGAGTTTTTGGTTTGTTGGCTATCAACAACTTCAATCACAATAAGAAATATTTTAGTTTGCTTTTATACTCTTAGTTTCGCTAAACAATTTCCAAGTGTTTTCAAAAACTCTTTTCCTTCTCAATTTGTTTGTACACCATAGATTGAGTAAATCTGAGGATCTTGTCACTACCTTGCTTTAAACCCCCACAGTGTCTTCCTTAGACCAAAGCCAAACTCTCCACTCTGTCCTTTTGTATTTGGGCTTTACTACCTCTGATCCCGTCTGGTGCCACTCTGCCTTTACTCATTCTGTCCCAGAAGATTGGTAGTCTTTCATTTCCTTTTAGGTTCATGTGCACGTCTGCCTTAGGATCTCTTTTTTTTTTTTTTTAGAGACAGAGTCTCACTTTATCACCCTCAGTAGAGTGCTATGGCATCACAGCTCACAGCAACCTCCAACTCCTGGGTTTAGGCGATTCTCTTGCCTCAGCCTCCTGAGTACCTGGGACTACAGGCACCCACCACAGCACCCAGCTATTTTTTTGTTGCAGTTTGGCCGGGGCTGGGTTTGAACCCACCATCCTTAGGATATGGGGCCGGCGCCCTACTCACTGAGTCACATGCTCCACCCTGCCTTAAGATCTTTGTATATGCTATTCCTTCGTCCTTAAATGCTGTTTTCCCTATTCTGTATGTGGTTAGCGCCTTTTCCTCTTTTAATCTCACCTTACGTGTCATGTAAGAGAGGCCTTCCTCAATGACCCTATTCAAAACAGGTTGCCCACTTCATTCTTTTATTAGTTCTTTTTGTGTTTCATAGTACTTAAAATAACTTACAATTATTTTTTTCTTATAACTTATTTTTCTCTTCCATCAGAATGGCACTTAATCAATTTACCAAGTACTTGTTTAAGCAATTGTTTATTAGGCATTTACTATGGTGAAAAATAACAATTATAATACAAAAAAAACATATTTTGCCAAATATAATGTGCACTTTTTGGCCCTAATTTTTGAGGGAAAAATAAGGATGCATGCTGTACATGGGTGATATATCTCAGGAGTTCAATGGGCCTCCTGGGGCTGTCATGCCCTCATACCTGAGCACCTGAGCCTGCTGGGCACATGGGCTTCCAGTCTGGGAGGATCTAGGATCTGATGGGAGTAGGCTAGAGAGGCTTCTGCCAAGCCTCATGATCAGGGGAGGGAACAGTGGCAGGGCTGGGAAGGTCGGCCACGGCCATGTGGCATGAGGGCCAAGGCCTGAGGCCCAGTCATAAAGAGAGGATCAGGATCCCACATAGGCCCCAAGAACCCATGTGGCTGCCTATGGGCTGAGTGGCCTCAGAAACTCCCACCCTGCCAGCCATGTCCCCTGACATGGTGGGGAGGGAAGGGTTCCTGGGAGAGAAGGCAGGGGAAACCCTTACAGAGCAGGTGGCTACGGGAGGGAGTGGTGGTCTGCACGCTTATCAGGGGAGCATTAGCTCTCCCCAGATGTGTCTCTCCTGGCCAAGAGTAGACTGCTTTCTCAAGGGGCATTTTCCTGAAAGTTTTAGCAAAGAATGTGAGTGTGCATTATGCAGGAGTACATTATACACAGCAAAATGCAGTGTGTGCCAAGAATAGTTTTCAAACTTTATATACTTTACCATATCTGATTCTAACAACAACCAAATGAGGTAGGGACTATTTTATCTCTATTTTCCTACAACTGTAAGGAAGTTATAGAAAAACCAAAGATTAGAAAGTGATAAAGTTTTGGGAGGGAGGTACCTGAGGGCGGTACAGTGAGACTCTGTCTCTACAAAAAAAAAAAAAAAAAAAAAAAAAAAAAATTAAAATTAAAAAAAGTCTTTTGTTTACTGGCTACTTAAAAATATTACCCACGTCTGAAATAAATATCACATTTTTGCGACTACTCCAAAAATACCCCCAAAAGCAGGCAGGGGGGCATGTTTCTTTTGGCTCCAGGATCAGCACTCATTTGCTGACAAGTAGCACCTGCAATCTACAGTTTATCCCTTCCAGCCAAAGTTTTCAGTCAAGACTCAGAAAAGTTATGGAAGAATCCCAGGAAATCCTGGCCAAGAGGACTCAGTGAAAATTAAAGCCAAATGCCATGTTTCTTCGATTCTTAGAGATGTTGAAGTGAAGGTTTCTTAATACTGTAAAGAAATCAAGAATCATTGTTAGGGGAAAAAAGGGAACAAACATAGAATTTGTCATTTGTCACTATAGGGATATATAGATGGCCAAAAGGACCAATTCAGTAGGGGGATATTGATCTTGGAGCTAGAACCACTAGAATTATGAATCTGAAGTCATGAACAAACAGATCTCTATAAACAGACTATTTTGATTTGGAAGCATGTTCTTGGATTTGCTATATTTGAGACCAAGATATATGATAATCATGGGTCCTGCCCACTAACCCATCTAGAAAACCAAGCAAGAGTTAGTGAGATGAAGTTATAATTGCAACTTACATGCAACAAGTAGAGTAGCTTATATCAGAATAATCCTCTCATAAATAGCGATGACCAAATCTCGACAAAGCATTTTTAAAAATTCCAAAACACTGTAGAGTAACCAAAAAAGGCATAAACTAGAAGAAGGCACTCAACCCATGAAAGAAGTTAATGGTACCAGATGATACCATACTTTTACATGACTTCTCCACTGTGGTAACTTACATGCATCATGTGGTAACGAGAACTCCAAAAGAAAGTGTCTTGAAGCCTAAGAAGGAAGGAATCAGAGGTTGGAAATTGAAAGTGAAAATATTAGAAAGTAGAAACCACAGGAAAAAACATGAAATGTGCACATAAGCTTCCCTAAAATCTTTTTCTGATCCCTGAAATGTATATATTCGCAGGAGAATTCAAGAAGCCTGGCAAAAAGCAACAGCTGGAAGCCTGAAAGAGGTGAACAGAAATTTCAGCTGCTATCACATGAGAGAGAGGGAGATTGGAATTTGAATCTCACAAATTTAGAGAGACTTAATAAACACCTTTTTCTTTTCTACGAAAACTAAAAGAGTTATTCCTTAGGAGTAAAATCTTTGTCTCAGGACTAAGGATGTGTCCTAAGACTTAAGTATAACCTGAACAGAGTCTCCCAAACAAAGCCTGAACTGCCATCTTCACAAGAACACGATTATCCATCATTCATTCAACTTCCTGCTAGATTTAAAATCAATCCTCTTCTGTGTCTACAATATATCACCTACCCTTTGCAGTATACAATAGAAGTTATTATTATATATTCAAGGAAAACAGGAAAATGTGACCTGCATCCAAGAGAATAAGCAATAAATAGAAACTGATGTTAGAATTAGCTGACGAGGATTTAAAAGAAGCTATTGTAGATATTCATAGAGTTAAGGGGGAAATGTTTATATTGAATAAGATACATGGAGAAATATCAGCAGTGAAATGGAAATTTAAAAAAAAAAAAATGGAATTCTTTTTTTTCTCTCTTTTTGAGACAAGGTCTTGCTCTGTTGCCTGAGCTAGAGTGTCATGGCCTTAGCCTATCTCACAGCAACCTCAAACTTAAGGGCTCAACCAAATCCTCTGACCTCAGCCTCCCAAGTAGCTAGGACTACAGGTACACACCATCACACTTGGCTAAGTTTTCTATTTTTTCAGTAGAGACAGGGTCTCACTTTGTTCAGGCTGGTCTTGAACCCCTGACGTCAAGCAATCTTCTCACCTGGGCCTCCCAGAGTGCTAGGATTACAGGTGTGAGCCACCACCTCTGGCCCCAAATAGAATTCATGAAGTGAAAAGAATAATAAAAGAAAAACTCACTGATGTGCTTAATAAGAGATCAGAAACCACAGAAGAAAGAGTTAAATTGTATACTGAGCAAGAGAAATTATACAGTTTAAAGAACAGACATAAAAATAATATTGGGGAAAAATGTACAAAGTTTCAATGACCTCATTGCCAATATCAAGTGATCCAACATATACAATAATTAGAGTTCATGAGGATAGGACAAAGAGAATGTGGCAGGATTTTTCTTTTTTTAAGAAACCAAAGCTGAACTTTTCCCAAATTTGGTGGAAAACATTAATTTATAGATCCAAGAAGGTAGACAACCCCTAAAGGATAAATACAAAGAAAATCATGCTTGAGAACATCAACATCAAAGTGCTGAGAGCAAAAAGTGAGAAAAATCTTCACATCATTCAGACAAAAATGACATTTTACATATAGGAAGCAAAGACTCAAATTTGACATCAGAAACAATGGAGGACAATGAAACAACATTTTTAAACTGTTGAAGAAAAATAAGGTCAAGCCTTATTTTTAAGAATTCTATATCCAGAAAAATATTCTTCAAAAATGAAAATAAAATAAGGATGTTTTGATAAATGAAAGCCAGCAAATATGTGCTACAAGAAATACTAAGGGAAGTTCTTCAGACAGAAAGGCAGTAACACTGGAAGGAAAGCTGAATCTCAAAACATAATGAAGAACATTGGAAATAGTACATTTGTGGCTAAATATGAAAGACTAGTTTTTAAAATTTATTTAAACAATGATTCTAGTGCAAAAATGTAAATTATATTATGGGGTTTATAGATATAAAAATATATGGCAATAATAGCGCAAAGGATGAGGAAGGGAGGAGGCAGTAAATGGAATTATACTACTGTAAAGTTATTTTACATGAAGTAGTGCAATATTTATTTTAAGACTGTGATAAGTAAGGATGCTCTATGTTCCTAAAGCAAGCACTTAAAAATAATGACTAAAGGTATAACTAAACAGTCATATTGGAATTAAAATGTAATGCTACAAAATATTGAATTAACCTTAAAAAAAAAAAAAGAAGAAAGGAACAATAGAGAAAAAACGGGAAAAATAGAAATTTAATAGCAAAATGGTAGACTTAACCACATTAATAATTGTATCAAGTGTAAATGTTCCAAAGAGTATAAATAAAAAGCAAAGATTATCAGAATGGATGCTATATAAGACTCAACTATATTCTGCCTACACACTTTAAAGGCAAAGATAGAATGAAAATAAAATGATGGGAATTACTGTATATACTCGAGTATATATGGTATATACCATGCTAGCAATTATAATAAAAAACTGGTGGGATTCTATTAGTATTAGACAAAGTAATATTTCAAAAACAGAGTGTTAAAAGGGTCAATTCATCAGGAAGACACACTAATTATAAGGTATTCATCTATGACAGGCAAAAAAGGTTGATGGTTTCCCCTCCAAGGATGACTGCATCCTAATCTGCAGAACCTGACAATATGTATGCTACATTACATGGCAAAGGGGATTTAAGATTGTAGATGTAATTAAGATTGCTAATCATCTGACTTTAAAGTAGGGTATTTAAACTGGGTTATCCAGATGGAGCCAACATAACCACAAGTGTGAAAGAGGGAGGTAGTGAAGACGAGTCATAAAAGAGGTTAGACTACCACACTGTAAGCAGGAACTGACCTGCCATTTTGCTGGGTTTGAAGATGGAAGAATGGGTCCATGAGCCAAAGACTGTGGGAAGTCTACATAAACTGCAAAAGGCAAGAAAATGCATTCTTCCTTACCACCAGCAGAAGGAAGATAGCCCTCTGAATACTTTGATTTTAGACGAGTGAGACCCACATTCATATCTAACCTATAAAAATTGTAAGATAGGCTAGGCACCAACCACATACACTGAGGCTGGCGAGTTCAAAACCAGCCTGGGCCAGCTGAGGCAACAAGGACAACTGCAAGAAAAAATAGCCAGGTGTTTTGGTGGATGCCTATAGTCCCAGCTACTTGGGAATCTGAGGCAAAAGAATTGCTTAAGCCCAAGAGTTTGAGGTTGCTGTGAGTTGTGATGCAATAGCACTCTACTGAGGGTGGCATAGTGAGATCCTGTCTCCAAAAAAAAACAACTGTAAGCTATAAAGTGTGGATTGTTTTAAGCCACTGTGATAATTTCTTTGGAGCAGTAATAGAAAACTAGTACAGTTCCGATTAACAGAGATTCAAAATATACAAGGGGCCAGGATCAGTGGCTCATGCCTATAATCCCAGCACTTTTGGAGGTTGAGGCAAGAGGATCACTTGAGCCCAGGAGTTCAAGACCAGCCTGGGCAAGACTCTGTCCCTACAAACAATAAAAACATTAGCCAGGTACAGTGGTGCTCACCTATAGTCCCAGCTACGTGGGAAGCTGAACTAGGAGCTGGGGAGTTTGAGGCTACAGTGAGCTGTGATCATATCACTGCATCTCAGTCTGGGCAACAGAGCAAAACTGTCTCACCAAACAGAAGAAACAGGTAAAAACTAACAGGACCAAAGCCGAAAAATTGAACAAAGGCGTTATTATAGGTAGAATTTAAAAACACCTTTTTTCAGTAATTAATACAACTATATTAAAATTAAAATAGTAAGGATATAGAAAAGTGTTTTTCAACCTTTTTTATCTCACAACACACCTGAATCTATAATTAAACTTATGCGGCCCACTTAAATTATGTTGATCAAAAAAGGGAGTTAAAAAAAGAATATATTTACCGTGCTGAACTTGAAAACAACTTAATTTATTTATTTAGTTTTGAGACAGAGTCTCACTATGTTGCTCCCAGTAGAGTGCCATGGTGTCACAGCTCACACCAACCTCAAACTTTTGGGCTTAAGCAATTCTCTTTCCTCAGCCTCCCAAGTAGCTGGGACTACAGGCACCCACCATAACACTCCCCTATTTTTTGTTATTGTTATCATTGTTGTTTAGCAGACTCAGGCCAGGTTCGAATCCACCAGCCCAAGTGCCTATGGCCAGCCCCCTAACCACTGAGCAATGGGCACTGAGCTAATTAATGATATTTAAAAATTTTTGTGGCATACCTAAGATCTTCGCACACCAGTGTTCCACAGCACACTGGTTGAAAATCACTAATATATGCTCAGCACCTGTAGCTCAGCACCTAGAGCACCAGCCACATTGTTTATTGTTAATAGCCATACACCAGAGCTGGCAGGTTCAAACCCAGCCCGGGCCTGCCAAACAACAATGACAATAACAACAATGACAATTACAACAACAATGAAAAAAAATAGCCAGGCGTTGTGGCAGGTGCCTGTAGTCCCAGCTACTTGGGAGGCTGAGGCGAGAGAATCACGTAAGCCTAAGAGTCTGAGGTTGCTGTGAGCTGTGACTTAACAGCACTCTACCAATGGCAACATAGTCAGACTCTGTCTCAAAAAAAAAAAAAAAATTACTAATATAGAAGATGTGAATAACACTATCAAATAGCTTGACCTAATTGACATTTAAAGAATATGGAATACAATTGAACACACGTTCTTTCCAAGTATTCAAGGAACATTAAATAAGATTGATCATATTCTCAGCTGTAAAACAGATCTCAATAGATTTGAAAATATTGAAAGTATGCAGAGTATATTTTTTGATGACAAAGAAATTTTTAGATATTAATAGCAAATATACCCATAACTCCTAAATATTTAGAACTTAAATAACATACTTCAAAATAATCTAGATCAAAGAAAAAAATCATGAAGGAAGGTAGAAAATATTTTGAAATGATTATGAAAATACATTATATCAAAATTTGTGGAATTCAGTAAAAGCCAGAGATTAAAGAGAAATTTATAGGTTAATATGCTTATATTAGAAAAGGAGGAACATTTAAAATTAATGATCTCAGTTTCTATCTGAAGAAGTTATAAAAAGAACAGATTACATGGTTTTTTACCCTACCTTCTTCCCCTGCTACCCTTATTTACCCTCCACCTTTGGGTCCTGTATCCTTAAAAAAGGTTAGAGGCAGTTAAATCAGGTCAAGGTCCGATATCACTGGCTCATTAACCAAGAATCTAACTATTATTCTTCACCGCCCTCCATAGCACCAATGATGGGTAAGATTCCCAAAACTGGACAACCTAAGACAGGATGTGGAGAGGCTGCATGGTGGATTACATTCATAGTACCCAAAGACGGGTAAGATCACTCTGTGTTCAGCCAACCTAAGACAGGGACCAAACCATTGATGTTTGTATCCCCATGACGGGTAAGACTGAAACTGCAAGCGCAGGCAACCTAAGACAGGGTCTATGTTTTTCCACCATACAAAAAACAAAAGAGGGAATTGTTGGGCCCTGCCATGTGCCTGAGCCCTAGTGCAACTTCCCGAGCCTGACTAGAAGTAGATCCATTGAGCTACTTCCGCGTAGCAACGACTCAGCAAGGCCCAGCCTGAAACTGCCTCTACCTACATACAGCCAACGTGGTACCATGCCATTGGCCCAACCCTGTCACACACCTCATCCCCCGCCTTCTTTCCCTGCCCCTTCCCCATGCTCTATATAAGTGGCTGCTTGACGCAATAAAGTTGAGAAAAAAAAAAAAAAGAACAGATTAATCCCAAACTAATCTAAAAAATGGAAATAACATAGATAGAAGCAGAAACCAGTAAAACATAAATTAGGCAAATGATAAAGAAAATTTACAAAATCAAAGTGTTTCTTTCAATAGACCAACAAATTTGAAAAACTCTTACAAAGAGAGAGAGAGAGAATGAAAAAGAAAAGTCATACCAATAATGAAGGTTCTGAAGTACATTCTAAAGAGTACTTTAAGGGAATATTATGAACAACTTTATGCTGACACATTTGACAAGTGAAGTAGGGAAATTCTTTGAAAATATGATACAACTTAGAAAAAAGACATAAGATTAAAAATCCTTATAATATCCTATATGTATCTGGTTTCATTTTAGAAAATTTGGCAGTTTGTTGTATAACTAAATGCGTACTATGCTATGACAAAGCAATTCCACCTGTAGATATTTTACCCAAAGGAAATAACAATATATGCCACAAAAAACTTTTATAAGAATGTTCATAGGAGGTTTGTTGTTAATAGCCAAAAATTTGTAGCACCCAAGATGTTTAACAGAAAGAATGGATGAACAAATTGTATATTCATACAATGGAGTACATACGCAACAAGATAAACAAACTGATGATATCTGCCACAACATGGATGAATCTCAAAATCATTAGGCTGAGTGAAAAAAAAACTTATACCAAAAAATCACATTTCTGCTATTTCCATTGTATATAGTTTTGGAATAGATTTTAAAATTCACTACACAGTGCTCTGTGTGTATAGGAGGTTGGGATGTGGATTCAGAGGGAAAGAGACATGAGGGAATTTTCTGGAGTGATTGCAATATTCTACATCTTGATGGGGATTTGGATTACATAGGAGTATGTATTCGTCAAACGATACACTTAAGATTTGTGCATCTCATCGAATATAAAATGTACTTAAGAAAAAGATCCACAAGCAGAATTGAATTCCAGTTAGTGGTGCACCTGATGATATGTTCAGGATGAACTATACCAAAGTTCACAACTTATTTTGAAATGTCTCAAAACACAAAATGGATCAATGCATGGATAGAGGGATAGATAAATTGATAGATATGTAAAAAAAAAATAGGAAAATGTTAAATGTAGAACCTACGTGATGGATACATGGTGTTTGCTGTAATTATTTACCCTTTTCTCTAGGTTTGACATTTTTTCTAATAAAATACTGAGAAAAAACTAAACCATTACAATTAAACAAATAATCTTATTTATTATGAAATAACATATTGCTGTGAAAATATATATGGAAACATAAATTGGAAACTGCTTAGTTAATAGTGCTAACCTTTGGGTGCGGGATTATAGATATCCTTTTTTGTCAGTTTTTGTTTTCTATGATTTCCAAATTTCCTATAAAAAACATGTAATGCATTTATGTTTATAATAAAAAAGTCATCAGTGCCCAGCTCCACCCTACCCACTCCTAAATTCCCACTCCCTAAGCAACCTTCACAGTTTTAGCCACTTTGGACATTTTCTTCCATGTTTCAAAACAATCTTACGCTGCCATTGCTTGACTTTTTCTCCAATTTAAACATCTATTAATTTCCTACTATGGAAGATGAAAATATAGCTCTCTTACCTCCCTAGCTCCTCACACACCAAAACATGATTACTTAATTTTCTTTATCCTCCAATATTTTATATTTTAAGTATTGGTTAGGTTAGGATTCAATGTTTTTGTTTTTATTTCTATGTACATATGATTCACAGCAGAGAAATGTGGTATGCTATGATTACATTTTATCCCTTTCACAAGTTTTTATATTGCTTGGAGTGAATAACTGCCTCTTTTTTCACTTGTTCAGCTTCCTAGTAATCTTTCCTAATTCATCTCTAAACTCTGTATCAGAGTGCTTAATCTCTTCTCTCTTACACACACACCTTGGGTAGCCATCAGTTTCACCTTCTCCTTGGAGATGTACTCCTGGAGTCGTCCTTCTGTTCCCATCTGGACTGCTTGATCTCTGTATTTCCTGAACAGCTGTTGTTGTCCTGGGATTGCCCTTCACCATCATACTGAGAATTCCTTTTGACTCTCTTACTTGTTGGATTCTTGCCCTTTTTTGAGGTTTACTCCCTCATTTTGGTGGAGGATTTCTTCCAGGAACTTCCTGAAAAAAGATAAATGAGAGGTCAACATGTTGAAATCTTGCATTAGAGTTTGATTTATATTTTGGATGCACATAGATTTCCCTTAGATTTTGACGCTTGTGTTTCATCTTATTCTTGCTTTCCTTGTAAGAATTGAGAAATCCAATGCCTTTTAAAATTCCCAGTATTTTTATGGGCCCTGCGTTTTTCCTCTGTTGATACTTACAAGATCTTCTCCCTATCCCCAGCGATCCTTCATGTGGTTCTCTTCATGTGGTTCACTGGATATGTGGTAGCCCCTCTCAATCTGATCACTCCCTGAAGTTTAGAGAAATTTTCCTGATTTCTTTATTCTTTGATAGTGTCCTCCTTTCCATCTTTTGTGAAGTTTTTTTATGGTCTTTGCATTACTGCTGTTTCCTTTACATCCTTCCCTTCTCTCCCCATTTATTTACCTTAGTCACTGGCTTTCACATTAAAGCTTTTTGTCAAATGTCTGATGAGCCTTGAAACTCTACTCTTATTAAAAAGAGAGAAGCATAAAGAAGTGATTGGATGACTTTGTTTCTGTACATTTCTTCTCAACTAGTGAAGGCCTATGTAAGGTGATCTAGTTAGATCATTAGGGGAATACTAACTGTCTGTATCTGTTGGTGTTTTCTCTTGGGAACTTCAGTTGTTCCAGAGAAGAATTATCTATTCTCCCATCTTGGAAATATAAATCTGCTAACATCATCAAATCTGAGAAAAGAAGCTGGATGTCTCATAGTGAGTCCTCAAACTGTGGCCCACGAGCCACATGAGGCAGTATGATTGTATTTGTTCCCATTTTGTTTTTTTACTTCAAAATAAGATATGTGCAGTGTGCATAGGAATTTGTTCATAGTTTTGTTGTTGTTTTTTAAACTATAATCCGGCCTTCCAATGGTCTGAGGGATGGTGAATTGGCCCCCGTTTAAAAAGTTTGAGGGCCTCTGCTTGCCACTACCTCAGCTGTGTTTGATGGCCCTGACTGTAGCTCAATCTCTAGGTCTCTGCTATCTTCTAAATAAGCAGTTTCCCAACTGTGTAGGGCTCAGGTTCCCAAGGAGTTTTTTGTCTTAGGATCTTTTTCCCTCTTAAAAAAATATTTAGGACTCCAAATCACACCATGGGTCATGTTTATAGATACTATACAGATAGTCCTTGACTTAAAATGGTTTGAGTTACTATTTTTTGATCTTACTATGGTGCAAAAGTGCTATGCTTTAAATATGAACTGTACTTTGAATTTTGATCTTTCCGTGGGTTAGTGATAGGCAGTATAATCTCATTATGCTGGGCAGAGACAGCAAGATGCAGCTTCCTGTCAGCCCCCATGATCATGAGTGTCAACAACCAATACTCTACAGATTGCCAGATGATTTTTCCCAACTGTAGGCAAATGTGTTATGAATAAGCTTGAGGTAGGCTAGGTTAAGCTGTGATGTTTGGTAGGTTAGATGTATTAGATTAATTTTAAACTTAGGATATTTTCAATTTATGGCTAGTTTTCATAGTCCCATTATAAGTCAAGGAGCATGTGTATTACAATTAAGATAAATTTTAAAATTATTTCTTATTTATTTTAAAATAATAAACCCATTACATAAATAACATTTTATGGAAAGTATATTTTACAAAACCAGAAAAATTAGCATTATTTTATTTCTTGTAAATATCTTTAATATCTGACTTAATTGAAAACATGTGGATTCCCATATCTTCTGCACTCTTTAGAAATATGTTGTTTTGGTTTAAGAATATGGAGAAAATAAATATGACCTTATAGTAAGATGTAACTGCAAAAAGAAGGAGTATTTGAATACTCTTTTTCTGATAATTGTAGCTGTTCTCATCAACGACAACAAAATTCAACAAATGATAGTTTTAATATGCTAAAAGCTGAGACTTTAATCATCATATTATGTGTTTATTATCCGCATAACACAATTGCAATTGTAGCCCTTAAATTTATACAAAAATAAAACCCTATAAATTCCTTCTCACTCGATTCCCTATCATTCCTGTGTGTGTGTGTGTATGTGTGTGTATAATACATTCAAGAATTAAGATTTGCAAGGCTTAGAGAAAGATCTTGAATGACAGTGGACCTTATTACTATATGGAATATCTAAGGCAGGTGTTTGAAATAATAAAACAGCAGCAACAGGTAAAGATTTACAGTGTGGAATATGAAATTCATATTGTGATGTGTTAAACTTTATTGATCTTATACTTTGAATAGGCCTTTCACACATGTATGATTTTATAACATTATGAATTGATTGTTTGGAAAACATTGCATAACTGAGTTATACAGATCTTCCAAATTTTGACACACTTTATTATAACATTTAAAAAATCACATTCAGTAATACCACCACTTACCTAGTCAGAATTCTAAGTTTTGAGAAGCTGACAATCTGCATGTTTTAATTTTCACTTAGCAGCTCAAACTTTATGATCAGCCATAAGTTTTGTCAGATGTTTTCCTTAACATGAGAAGCTTTGATCATTTTTGAGAAAATGTCTTCTCAATGCCCAAGTCTAATTAACTTCTCTGTCAGTTGTTTCAAGCAAAAATGGTGTTCCATTAATACAAGACCAGTTGAGTTATAACTCAATCACACAAGGGCTAATCCTCAAGACAATTATATTTTGTTATGAAACAAGTATGCTTATTTTCCATTTCATTATACAGAATGTTTTTGAAATGTGTACTCAAGGGTTGAAATTTAATAAAATTAATTTTATTTACTTTATCAAGTATATTATGTTTAAAAAGTATCATTTTTGTGTTATTGTAAGAATGTGACATTGATCATCAATACAGTTTGATGCTTCTGACTTGATTTGTGCTGTTATCAGCAATTTTACCCACTATTGCTTAAGACAATTAGTCCAAATGTCAATATAGTTTATCTAGTAGAAGCCATAAATGACTTAACACTTTCTATATTTCATCATCATTTATATTTATTGCCAAGTATTCACATAAAAGATCCTTGATGATTAGTTAGTGTTGATAGTGGGAGAAAAACTATAGACTTATAGTGTTGATACTGGGAGATAAATCTATAGATTTATCCATTTTTAAGGCCAAAGTACACTTTTACTAATAAGATACTAGTGTTGTTTCCATACATGCAAATAAATCTTTAACAAGTTACTGTACTGTTGGGAGGTGCCCATGGTATGATTTCTTCACTGACTTTTCATCCAATGAGGATTTAACAATGTTGACTGTACAAAGCTCTATTAATCTCTCAGCTAATTTGTGTAATTTTCTAGTTAATACAGTACGATAACTTACCCTCTAGGATGCTTTTCTAAATATAAAAGTTAGTTTTCAAAATAATATTAAAATGTTATTACAAAAAAAGATAAACAGCTGTTCTTATTTCCATGTAGGCACAAGAAAAATATTAGGATTTCAAACTAATAAATGATTGGATAATGAAGTTACGCAGGTTATATAGGAAGGTATAAAAAATAGTTTATAAAGATACCATAGAAATTAATGAGAACAAACTGAGTTGATCTTTGAAAACATACTCCAAATCCATACCTTAGAAAAGTCTAGAAAATAAGAATATACAAGCACATATTCCATGAATTATCAGAGGAATGACATTGCCATATACCATATAGACCCTGGAAAATGCTGTGAGAGTGAAAAAAGCAAATAATGTCTTAATATCATTATGATCTCTAGGATTTCTGAAGATATCTTAAGGACCCCAAAATGTTCCTGAAAACTGCTGATACAGAGTGAGGGGTGGACGTAGGGGACTAATTACTTTTCAGTGCTCCTGTTTCATGCATCCATCCCTTCATTCTCAAAGCCACCTGGTATTTCCCGCTCCTGAGACTTCCTGGAATTCTGCACACGAATCAGCCTTTTAGACTTCCCTCACCACAGGTGTACAGTTCATCTTTCTCTAGTCAGCTAAGTTAGCTATCACACTTTCTTCTGTTTTCTAATATCAACATTTTTATTGCTGTTGTCTTCATGTTCTATTATCTGTTCTCCTAGATTTTGTGGGTAAATGTCTTCCGATTTTATTTATTTTTTTTCTTCTATTATCGTTATTTTACTGGGGTTTGGGGAAAGGAGCTTTAGTTAGTACCTGTATTTAAACCTGAACTCCTACTATCTGTGGTTTTTTTTCTCTTTAGGGTTATTTTTAATAAGGCAAATAAAAAATTTTAATTTCTAAAACATATGAAATCTATTATTAATAAATTTATAAAGTTAACCAAACTGTCGCGTTTCAAATGCCTAGGCGACACCAGAGGCCAAAAGGATTAAAAAAAAAAAAAAAAAAGTCCTGTGGTTGCATGGCCCAGACTTCAGTATTTTTAAGAAGTTCATTGGACGATTCTGAACAACTACTGCCCTGAAGCCTCCTGACTCAGCCCAATGACCTCTGGGTGCTTAAACTCCATGGGGCACACTTAAAGTGTGGTTTCTAGATCAACAACATCAGCATCACTTGAGAACATATGAAAAATGCAGATTTGGGGGTGGTGCCTGCGGCTCGAAGGAGTAGGGCACCAGCCCCATATACCAGAGGTGGCGGGTTCAAACCCAGCCCCAGCCAATAACTGCAAAAAAAAAAAAAATGCAGATTTGGGTGCCTCACCCCAAATCTGCTAAATCAGAAACTGTGAGAATAGGACTTAACAGTGTGGTTTAAAAAGCCCTCCAGGTGATTCTGATATACTTTAAAGCTTTAGAACCACTGCCATAGAAAATGATTGCCTGGATCTGATTTCTAGGCATACATACATCCATCACCATATATTTTAGCATAAAACTTTCTTCAGTAGCTTCTTTTCTGACATGTGGATGGCAGAAAAGATGTAAGAAAAAATTGTCCTGGGAATTGGCCTTTAGAAAATTCATGTCCCTTATGGTTAAAGTCATAGCTACAAGTCATCTAATTTTCAATAAATTTTTATGTTATGTAAAAGTCAGCATTTTTATCTTTCTGGTCTTAGTCTGCACTTATATATATCATTCTTCACTTCTGCTATTGCAGAAAAACAAAATATGGTGGATATACTACAGCTATAAGCTTAAAGAGACCAATTTTAAGAGATCAATTTTATAATTTAGGTTTTTAGCTACATTTAAAGCATAAAATGAACATTTTTAAAAAGTCATTGCAAAAGCAACTATGAATTTGCCCACAATAAATGTAAGTGGTAAGCAAAATGACTCTGATAATAGCATCTATTGGAAATTCATGAACATTTCTAGGGGTAATGGAACATTAGAATGACTTGTAAAGCAAAGATTCTGCTTAAAAGGAAAAACTGAAGAAATCCATCACATAGAAAACCAATTTTAGACTCACAAAATATGGACCCTATTTAGAAAAAAGTTTTTAAAAAATTAGATAAAGTAAATGATTCACAGAATGTTGAAACTTATGGTTTGGTAGAAACAACAAGGTCTTTGAAGTCAAACAGGCCTGGACAGAATCCCACTGACCCTTGTGATCTTGAGGAAAAATTAAATCCTTAAGACCTCAGCTTTCCCATCAACAAAGTAGAGTTAATGCCCATTTCACAAAACTAAAGAAGACTAAATAAGGTAATATATGAAAAGGCCTTGGCCTAATACACATAATATCTTGAGCCATCACAAAATATGAGTTGCCTTCTGTCTCTCTATGATCCCTCACATTCCCTTACATTTTCTCTGTATTTATCAAACTGTCCCACTATACACATATCTATTTCTAAGCATTTTTACAGTACTCTGCAGATGCTTCAAGGCTTTTTGTCTATGGCCTTTTTCTGCCAAAAACGGAAAGTGGGCAATTCTGTGATGTAACCCTGTTCTGTTTTATTTATTAATTCATTCAAAAGGTATTTATTGAGTATCTACTATATGTAGGCACTATGCTAGTTGTTATAGTTAGCCATGGGAGCAAGAAGAAGCATGATCCTTCCCCCTGGGAAGCATAGCACGCTTCTAATTAGCAGGAAGTTTCTCCTATTAGTGACTATTCATTTAGGTCATGCTTATTTTCTGAAAGAGAAGGTAGAAAGGGAGAGTTGCTCCTGTTTGAAGAAGTAAGGACTACAATAGTATGAAAATTCTCATAGGGCCCAGAGAGAACTATGCCTGGACAAAAGTTTGCTGCAGAGGATTTAAAAAAGAAAGGACAGGGGATGAACCATTAATGACATATGGAGTTTGGCTGAAAAAAAGAGAAAAATACAACTTTCTAAAGTAGGTTAAAGAATCAAAGAGGTCTTTGTTTTAAGAAAGACTATACACACACATGCCTGTAGGTATATATATATTTTTTTATTTTAATCGGGCACTTTAGGGGGCAAGTTCTCTGCTAAGTTCTTTATAGCAATGACCAAAAGCATATGTTTTACTGTATAACAGACTTGGGTTTCAGTCATTAGCATCTACTATCTGATAACCTTGGGCAACCTGCTCACCAGCTCATTGAGCCTCAATTACTTTGTCGATTAGTGGACTCCTTACCAATGGCTTGAAGGGTATGTAGTCTCTATCAGTGGATCAGTGGATCCCTTTACCTCATTCACCTCCAGAGAAGCTGTCTCACAATGTCTGCTGTTGGTATAGATGAGGGAGTGTAAGTATTCCCTTCGTACAAAACCTCAAAGAAGGCTCCAATTGGCATTATTTCCAGGTTCCTTGTAATAAAATCCAAATCCACAAAGTCAAAGGAGTGAAAATTGATTTTGTCAATCTAAAGCCTCCTGGTGTAGATCTCAAGGATGTCCCCTCAGAGTGACCCCTCAGTCAGTGGAGAATGTCTCACGTAAGCCATCTTCTCCACATAACTCAAAAATATCTCAGTCCTCTTTTTCCCTCTAGGTCAGTGGTTCTCAACCTTCCTAATGCCGCAATGTATTAATATTTTCATTGTTAAAAAGAGGTCACAATCCACTGGTTGAGAACCACTGCTCTACATCCTTGCCTGATTAGTTCACTTTCTCCTTAGCCAAGGGAGAAAGATCTTGCCTCATGAGCTAATTGGGGTCTTCTGGTTCATTAAGTAATGTAGTGGCCTTAAGAAACTGCAGTGCCTCTTTCCAGAGGGCCTGGGACTGTACTTTCCAAAAGAGGACAGTATTTCATGAAGATCTAGATGTTAGGCCAGCAAGTATTCAAAGCCATGAGGTTAGGAAAGTTATCTCTTTCTGGATTTTACTTAAAGATAAAGAATAATGCTAGAGGGCTATAAGACTGCATGAATGTTTAAAATTCCAAGAGTTTGAGCAACTTTCAGGGGTCCACAGGTGTCTTTCCTAAGGAGGGAAAGTTTGAGAAACACTGGTGTAGGGCCTTGCACATAGTTAATAACACCAGATATTCATTAAAATTTCCCAAGCACATTATCAGGGGCATAAGTGTTAAGTGTATGAATATTAAAAGGGCTGCTTTTAGAGACCTAGGCCCGAAATCCTTATAACACCCCTTCTATTTTTGTGCCAGGTCCAAGTTGTCCTCTCAATCACACTGGAGCCCAAATGAAAGGTGCTGAATGTTTACATATATCCACCCTGCAATTTTATAGGAAATTAGAGAGTCTGGATACCAGCTTACACTTAGAAATTCCTTATGCTTACTTTCTTTATTTCTCTGCTAAACAAGTATTGTACTCATCTGGAGTCAGACTTGCTGGCTTTGAATCCTGGCTCTAAAATTATTTATCTTGGACAAGTCATTTAACTACACTGAATGTCAGCTTTCATATCTGTAAGGTAGGTGTTCATTCGTTCAAAGAAAATTAGTTGATCATCTACTCTGTGCCAGGCACTGTTCTGAGTGCTTAGAATATATTAGTGAACAATACAGACAGAGTTGACATTCTAGATGGGTATTGAGGCTTGGGGTTGAAAGACAATACACAGCACGTATGATAAGTAAATTACATAGTAAGTTACAAAGTCAACAGTTGGAATACATGAAGTGCTGGATGGAAGAGGGCAGACTGCAGTGTTAAAACTGATCTTTCTCTAGGGCAGTGGTTCTCAGCCTTCCTAATGCTGCGATGTATTTTCATAGTTACAAAGAGGTCACAACCCACAGGTTGAGAACCGCTGCTTTACAGAGTGAGACTGAGCATAGATGTAAAAGAAGTGAAGAAGTTAACTAAGCAGACACCGTGGGGAAGTATGTTCCAGGCAGGAGCAGCTAGACTGAAAGTTCCAAGATAGTAGTGGAGTTTTAGAGTTGTTGTGAGAAAAATGAGATGATGCATGTAAAAGCCTTTAGTATTTCAATCACAAGTGTTTAATAATTTTTGTTTATGATTATTAATTATCATTATTATGGGAACCACATTTCTAAATGTCTATTATAAAATCTTTAAAAATTATCCACATAGAACATTCATGTAATGGTGCCTTTTTGAAGTGGCTATTTTCTTCCATATATATTTTTTACTTTTACACATAATACTTTGAGATGAAAAAAATAATTACTATCTCTGAATAATTTTCTTATTTGGCAAGAGCCATGAAAAAGTTGTAAACTAAGAATGTTTTTAAAGGTAAATGGAACATGTAACTACTGTTCTCATATCTTCAGTTCTCATATCTTTCAGCGGTTCTTATCTGAAAAGCTGCTACTGATAAAAGCACAGCCACCTTCCAGGAAGGACTTTCCAATATTCCCAACCAATTTAACCATTTTTCTTTCCATTTCTCTTTTCATTTTAGAAGGAAAAAATGGGGAGAATTTATGTAATTGGAATTCTATTTTCCTGTTTCAAAATGTGAATCCTCAGAGAATTCTTACATGCACATTGTTTTGTGTAATATACAGTGTAGGGGTAAGGATAGTGAAAATAAAAGATAAGAACTAACATTAACCAAAAGCCTTCAGTGTGCTAAATACTTTTGTAGCTTCTTTATATAAAATCGAATCCTTGAAAGAATCTTAGTACTACAGTGTGGTCCAGACCAGCAGAGCAGCATCACCCAGGAGTTACTAGAAAGGGCATACCTTGGGCTGCAACCTAGACCTACTAAGTAGGAAGCCGTATTTTAACACCCCCAGGTGTTTCATATGCACATTAAATTCTGAGACTACCACCATAACAAGACAAATATCATTAACACCATCTTCCTCAGATGAGAAAAGTATGCTTCAGAGAGAGCACATAATTTGCGTAAGTACTCACAGCTAGTAAATGGCTGTCCAGGATTTAATTGAAGTCTGTTAACAGCAGAGTCTGTGCACTTTCCACTATACTACTTCCCCCATTGGTTCTTTTTAACAGGCATATTTTATAATGTATTTTATAGAAAAAATAAATGAAATTGGTCAGCTCCCACTTGAATGCACTTTGAAAGCATTTTCACATAGACAGGCTGAATGTAAACACCTGGTCCAAAGAGAAGAGATGGGAAAGTGATAATTGAGTTTGTGTGTGACTAAGAGTAGATGAGTCACATGCTGCCCTGCTCTCCTGAGGTAAACTGCCTTTCTGTTGAATTAGGGAACCCAAGTGTAATCACTGGCAGGATTCTTTGAAAATTCTACTCTGATGAGCAGAAGACAAGAGTGAATGCAGAAAAGGCAGAGCATGGCCTGAGGAGATGAACAATCTGGCATACAAGACAGGGAAGGTCTTTTTTATGAGCAAGGAGGTATTTTTATGGTTTGCCTTGAGTGAATAGCCTCTGATGTTGGGAAAACAGACTGGGAACAGCTGGACCACACTTTGGATCAGTTGCCACAACAACTTGATACATTTGTCTCTGGTGTCATTTGATCCCTTTGAGAGCTGTATTGCCTCAATGTGGATGTTTGACTTTCAGGCTTACTCTGTGCAGTGAGCATGTTTGTTTGATTGTATTCCTCAGATTACATGGAGTGTTGATTATATTCATTTGGGAGTTTGGATTCTAAGATTACAGAATATAGCAACCTCACAGGTGACTGGAACCCAGTATCTAATGGAACCATCATTATATTTACCACCCTCAGAATTCTGATTTCAGGGACAAATCATACCACGTAGCAGCTGGGAAAATTATGCAGATATTCTAAGTCATCTCCAGTTTTCATTTTCTGGCAGTATATTCCACTTTGTAAGCCGCACTTTTTAAACTTGATTAAAGTACAAGTTTTTGTTAGTAGTTGTGTTTATCTTTTTATTATTTTTGTTTTGAAAAATTAAGCAAGAGACATTTACCATTTGAAGTTTTGCAAAGTAAAATTGAATGTACTTACATGATTTCAAGCACAAATTAAATCTTTTTTTCTCATGAAGAAATGACTGATGTCTTGATGACAACTTGAGAGTGATCCCACTACTGTCATTAGAGAAAGGGGTGAGTGCTTTGCATAAAATATGCATAAGAGGAGAAAGTGCCCACTTTCTACTTTCTTTGATGAGAAACGATGAAAACCCTCCCTTCCTATCTCCCAGTTTATGGCAGCTGACACTGAAGGGCCTGATAACGTATCTGTGCCCACCATCACCATTATCTTCCTTGAAACCCCTGGCTCCATTCTGAGGAATAAGATTTAAGAGAGTTCAAGAAAGCAAAAAAGAAAAAAAATAATAATGTTAGAAGCTATGGAGGTTGGTTCTGAGCATGTGCAGGAAGTAATTTCGTTATTGTCTAGAGTTATATTGCTGTTTCTGGGATCATGGAGCTTCCTAAACAGAATATATTGTTGTTAGATGGCAGCATAACTGTGGTTTTTTCGCTGATACTATGGTGTGGAGATGGATAGCTGTTTTCTGTCATCGTTTTCTCCTTGTCACTTTATTTCACTTAAATAAAAGAAAATAAAGTTGGAGGTAACATAAAAAGAACCACCAACAGCAAACATTTCTGTTAAAGTTCTACACTTGGTCTATACAAGTCAATGAATTCAAAATTTCTGTCATTTTTTATTCATTTACATTGTGTATAATTAGTGTAGTTTTTTAATTTTAACATAAGATGTTTTAATATGAATCACATGACAAATCTGGCCAAACATTATGAACACTTATACATTTGCATTTCCTGCTCTGTGAGTAATTTTGTAAATTTGAGGTTAGCCTAATAGGCTAGGAGGGAGGCAAGGAGGGATTTGCTCAGCTGGGTTTTTATAGTTGCCCTAGAGACCATCCAAGGAACACTTAAGGAATCTGAGGACTCCACGTTAAGAACTAGATTTGAGTTTTGCTTCCTCCTGCCATTACACCCTTATATCACCCTAATTCCCAAGCCCAAAGTACTCTTATAATGCCCTTGAGGTAAACTTCATAAAGATCCTACAATATTAATATAAATTAATTTATTCATGTGTAATGAGAGAGACAAGAAAGGGGCTGTGGGTGCCAGGACCAAAAAAAGAGTCTTTTTTAGTTTCACCTCAATTATTTTAGTCAATGTTTTCTTTTTAAAATAATTTTTCTATTTGTACAAATTTATGAGGTACATGTATAGATTATATTTGTTACATTTGTAGATTACATAGTGATCAAGTCAGGACTTTAGGGTATCTATCACCCGAATAACATACATTGGACCCAAGAAATGTACATCATCCATCCTGCTGCTCTTACCCATTGTTCATCATTCCAATCTCTGTGTCTGTGTTTACACATTTTTTAGCACTCACATGTGATAACCTGTGATATTTGACTTTCTGTACCTGATTGTTTCACTTAAGATAATGATCTTCAGTTCTGTCCATGTTGCTGCAGAAGACATTATTTCATTCTTTTGCTTTATAGCTGAATAGTATTCCATTGTATATGAGATCAAACAATTAAGTTCGTGAACTCATCCTAGTAAAAGTGCTACATACCACATTGCGGAATATACTATGTATTGCGGTCACCAGATGGCCAAAGGGAGTACTTTGAAAGTGACTGTAGTGATGTTTAGCAATGAGGTATGTAGCACATTTTCTAGGACAAGTTCATGAACTTAATTGCCAGACCTCATACAACGAAAGCTCTGGTGGCCATTCCACAAAAAGAGTTCCAAAACTGCTTTAAAGAGTAGAATAGGCACTGTTATCAATGCATAGCTTTCCAAAGGGAGTACTTCAAAGGTGACTGTAGCGGTACACAGCAATGATGTATGTAGCACTTTTTCTAGGATGAGTTCACAAACTTAATTGTCCAACCTCGTATATAATACCAACTTTACTTTATCTGTTCATGATGGACATTTATGTTGACTGCATATCTTTGTTATTGAGAATAGGACTATAGTAAATATACAAGTGCAGGTATCACTTTGGTATGTTTGTTTCTTTTCCTTTTTGTAGATACTCAGTAGTGAGATTATTGGATTAAAAGGTAGCCATATTTTTAGTTCTTTGGGAAAGCTCCATACTGTTTTCTATAGAGGTTATACTAATTTATTAGATTATTAAGTATGATAAATCTGATTTCCTTAAATACTAAGTTTGATGTTGATATCTCTGACATTTCACTTTGACACTTCTTTTTTTTTTAAATTGTGACAATATATCCTCCTTCTTTAAAATAGCATGTTTTGGCTTGCAGTTATCTTTCAATATTTAGAGCAATTTTTTTTAAACAATGGATAAGTCAAATATATGTGTTATTTTCTTCATTTTTCCTTCATTTATGAAGGTTAATCTTACTGAGTATAGCATTGTTGGGTGGCAGGGATTTTTTCTTTTCTTTCATCATTTTGAATAGCTCATTTCATTCTCTTCTGTCCTCTATAGTTGATGCTGAGAAGTACACAGCTTGGTTGCGGGTTTTTTATAGGTGATCATATACTTTTCTCTGGCTATTCTTAGAAATCAATCTCACTTTGACTTCAGACAGTCTAATTATACTATGCCACAGTAAAGTCCTTTTTTACATTTTATGTGTCTGAGAATCACTGAGCCTCTTAAATCTGGATGTCACATCTCTCACTGAACTTGAGAAATTTTTATATTCCATTTCATAGGGTTTCTAAACCTTTTGGTTTTTCTTCACCCTAGGAATACCAATAATTCATAAATTCAAATGCTTTGTGTAGTTCCAAACTTCTCCCTTTGTTCATTCTTTTTTACTCTTTTCTCTTTATTTTTGTCTGACCAGATGATTTCAGAATACCTCTACCATCAAGTTCTGAAATTCTTTCTTCTGCTTGTTCTAATCTTTTGTTGAAGCTTTCATATGTAGTTTTATATTTTGCATTTATTTCAGCAAATTCTTCAGTTATAGATTCTTTTCCTTTGGTTCTCTTTTTAAATGTCTATTTTATTTATGGTATATTTCTCATTCATATTCCACATTAATTTTCTGAGTTCTTTGTATTTATTTTTGAATTTCTCTTGCATCTCATTGAGCCTCTTTGAATCAAAATTTTAAATTCTTTGGTATTTTGAGGATATCTTTCTATTTAAGATCTATTGCTAGATAATTATTGAGTTCCTTTGTAGATATAATATTACCTTGCTTTTTCATATATCCTGAGTATTTATGTTGATATCTACATATCTAGTGTAACGTGGCTTCTTTGTGTGTGTGTGTGTGTGTGTCTGTGTATGTGTGCGTGTATGTGTGTGTGTGGATTCTTATTTTTCAATTTACTTTCATGGAGGTCAGGGGGAAGGATTTTCCTAAAGATATGACAATGATATTGGTCAAATAGGGCCCTTTGGATTTGCTTCTGGGTGCATATAGTAGTGAAATTCCTGTATTATCTATCTCTTTGGCTATAAACAGCATTAGTGATATCTATGATTTCCTTGGTGTGTTAGGGTGGGGTTGTTAGTGGAGGCTGTGGTGAAGTTGTGCTGGGGACTGCAATGCCAGATGGCCCTGTCTTCATGTATCAGTGGCAGCAGTGGTACCCTAAGAATGTCTATCCATGTGCTCTGGGGCAGTATATGCTGGCTCCTGTGTTGGCAGTTCCAGGCAAGCCAATTCTTGGGCTTTTGGGTGGCTTTCTCAGATACTGGTTGTAGTACCAGTATACAGGTAGTTGAGTGGACTCTTAAGCCCAAAGGCAGCCAGCATGGCATGAGTGATGATGGTAGCAATGGTGGTAAGATCTCTTCTGAGTCCCAAGTGCTGTGTGCTTGTATTGGCAATGGTTGCAATGGCCTGTGTAGGCTGGCCTGCAGATAAGTAGCTGACCCTACAGGTAGGAAACAGCTGAGTGGTAGTGATAGGGTATTCACGCCTAACCTCAGTCACCTAGAAGAGATGCTCAGGTGTGATAGGTGGTGTATTGAGTTGTAGAACCACAAGGCTGGATTGAGTTGTGGAACCCTGAGTCCTGAACTGTCTTGGGGGAGGGAGCAGACAGAGCTGGACCAAGCAAGCATGCACTCAGACCCCCCAATGGTGAGTGCATGCACCACCCATGATGAGCAGGGACAGAACAATCTTCAGGCTCCTGGTGGAATGCTTGGGTAAAGGAAAGCCACCAGTATGCTGAGGTCCTGTCAAGGGTAGTATAGGGCTAGTCCCCAGCAACCACACCTTTGCCTGGTAATTGAGAAACTTGTATCCCTCTCACTCCCTATTCCCAGTGGGGCTTGCTTCCCTATCCCAGCTATTGCACCTGACCTGGCCGTCCCATCCAACCTGGCAGTTCTTGCCTAGCCCACAACTCAGCATCAGGCCATAGGAGTCCTCACCCCATTCAAGACCAAGCCTCCATAACAACTCTCATTCTGTTCAAGTGCCCAGGGAAATGCCTATTTTCAGCTCCAGTAGCTATCATCCACACCACACTTTCCTCTCAGTTATAGTTATGAATTCTGGCCCTCTACTTAGTCTCCATTTCTACAGTCAGCAGCCCAAGTTTTCAGACACCTTGGATTAGTAATACTTGTTTACAGACCATGCACAGTTTGTTAAAAGCCAGGATTGGAGAATGGCATCTTGCTGTAGCTGCTTAGATTTCAGAGAGGGTATGGGAACTAGGGCATGTTCCTTCCCTAGAGCAGTTTTTTCTCATAGTCTCCTGTTCACTCCCTAAGTTAGATTCAAAGATTGGGAAGGTCAAGGTGCTCTCCAATGGCCAGTACTGTATGATTTTCCAGTGAGAAACTGAATCACAGAAAGACTCTCAGTTACCCTCACCCATATTGAGAAGTGATTCCTGATTCCTGGCTGGTCTCAGCCACACACACTGCTTGTTTTCCATCTCCTTCCTCGTATTACGGTATTTTGTATCATTTTTCTAGTGAATTCTGGTCAAAGTTATATTGATTGATTTAATTAATGAAAATTAATTATAACACATATTACTAAGCATACTGATCTGGGAACTATACATTCGGCCAAAACAAAATTTATTATTCTTCATTTGTCCCTGAATAGTTGATGATCCTCTACCTATACAGTTAAAAATCTGTATATAACTTTCATCTGCCCAAAATCTTAACTACTGATAGTCCACTGTTGATTGGAGGCTTTTCTGATATCATAAATAGTCAATTAACACACAATTTGTATGTTCTATGTATTATATACTATATTCTTACAATAAAATAATCCATAGAAAAGAAAGTATTATTAAGAAAATCATAAGGCATAGAAAATATATTTCCTATTCATTAAGTAGAAGCGGGTCTCCATAAAGACTTTGTGGTTTTCACATTGAGTTGGCTAAGGAAGAAGGGTAAGAAGAGGGGTTAGTCTTGCCATTCCCAAGGTAACACAGGTGGAAGAGATGGAGGAGGTGGGAAGGGAAGCATGAAAGCCAGGCACACTTGGTGTAACTTCTATCAAAAAAATCCACATATAAGTAAACCCACACAGTTCAAACCCTTGTTGTTCATGGATCAACTGTGTTTTGTAGATGATGAAATGGAGGTTGGAAAAGTTAAATAATTTAATCAATGTGTTGTGTTTATTATAATATACATCTAATGAGTAATCAATTAATATATTAGCTAGTAGCAAAGCCTTTTCTAGGACTTAGATTTCTAGAATTTTGTGTCTTCCTTAATTTCTTTACTTGATTGGACACATACTTATTGAGCAGCTGTTATTTTAAAACAGGCTCCTCTGTTAAGTCCCATGGTATGGTTTATTAGTTTGACCAATAGCACATCAAAACTTCATCATGATCAATGGGTTTCTTTCCGAGGATACAAGGATGGTTCAATAATACAAATCAATAAATGTGATTCACTACATAAACAGAATGAAAAAGACATATGATTACATCAATAAATGCAGAAAAAACATTCAATAATATCTAGTACCACTTAATAACATCTAGTACCACTTCATGACAAAATCACTTAACAAACTAGGCATGGAAGGAACATATCTCAAAATAATATAATTCATATGTGTGAAATCCACAGGCAGCATCGTCAACATCAATCTAAAATTGAAAGCATTTCCTATAACAACTGAAACAAGACAAGGATGCCAACTTTCACCACTTCTGTTCAATGTAGTACTGGAAGTCCAAGCCAGAACAATCAGGCAAGAAAAGAAGAAAGGACATCCAAATCAGAAAAGGAGATCAAACTATCCCTGTTTTCTGGCAATATGATCTCATACCTGGAAAACCCTAAGGACTCCTCCAAAAGTCTTCTAGAACTAATAATTCAGTAATGTCTGAAGTTACAAAATTAATGTAACAAATTAGTGGCATTTCTAAACACTAAAACTAAGCTGAGAAGAATATCAAGAATTTAATACCATTTACAATAGCTGCAAAAAAGTAAAATATCTGGGAATATACTTAACCAAGTAAGTGAAAGATATCTACAAGAAAAACTACAAAATACTGATCAAAGAAATTGTTGATGACACAAACAAATGGAAAAACATCCCATGCTTCTTGTTTGGAAGAATCACTGTTATAACGTCTATTCTGCCCAAAGTGATTTACAGATTCAATGCAATTCCCATCAAAATACCAATACCATTTTTCACAGAATTTGGCAAAACAATTCTAAATTTCATATGGAATAAAAAAGAACCTAAATAGTGACAGCAATGCTAAGCAAACAAAAGCAAATCTGGAGATATCACATTACCCAATGTGAAATTATACTAAAAGGCTATGGTAATCAAAATAGGATAGTACTGGTATCAAATAGATATGTATATCGAAGGAGCACCATAACAAACCCAGAAATAAAACCATACACTTATAACCTACTGATCTTTGACAAAAGCAGACAAAAACATACACTGGGTAAAGAACACCCTATTCAACAAATGGTACCGGAAGATTGTATAACTTCATTCAGAAATGAAACTGGATCCCTATCTTTTGCCATACACAAAAAATAACTCAAGATGAATTAAAAACTTAAATATAAGAACTGACACCATGAAAATTCTAGAAGAAAACTAAGTAAAAACTCTTCTGGACATTGGTCTAGCCAAAGAATTTATGACCAAGACACCAAAAGTAAATACAAGAAAACAAATAAATGGTACTTCATCTGAAAAGCTTCTGTACAGAAAACAAAATAACCAAGAAAGTAAACATACAACCTACAGAATGGGAGAAAATATTCACAAATCATATGTTTGACTAAGTATATCCATAATCCTCAAGGAATTGAAACAAATCAGCAAGAAAAATACCAAGAGCCCTATTAAATAGTGAACAAAAGGCATGAACAGACATTTTTCTAAAGAAGATGGATAAAAGGCCAACAAACATGAAAAAGTCCTCAACGTCACTAATCATTCAGGAAATGCAAATTAAAATCACAAGGAGGTACCAACTTACTCTTATTAAAAATTCAATAAACAATAGACGTGGGTATCGATGTGGTGAAAAAGAATGTTTATTACTGTTGGTGGGAAGGTAAATTAGCACAACCTCTATGGAAAACAGTATGGAGATTCCCCCAAAGAACTAAAAGTAGACCTACCATTCAATCTGTTATTCCCACTACTGGGCATCTAGGCAAAGAAAAAGAAGTCATTATATAAAAAACAAAACAAACAAATAAAACCTGTACCTGAATGTTTATGATAGCACAGTTATGAAGATATGGAACCAACCTAAGTACCTAGCAACTTAGCAATGGATAAAGAAAATGTGGTATATATATATTCCATGGAATACTACCTAGCCAATAAAAAAAAAGAAAGAAACAATGTCTTGGCATCAACTTGGATGGAACCAGAAGCCATTATCCTAAGTGATATGTCTTAGGAATGGAAAAATATTTGTTTTGCTTATAAGTGGAAGATGGACTTTGGGGACTTAGAAATGGAGAGTTTCTAAGAGGGATCAGAAATCATTTATTGCATACGATGTATACTGTTCTGGTGATGGGTACACTAAAAACCCCGGAAGAAGTGGTGGGCGAAGGGGAAATGAATTGCAAAATCTATTAGCAATCTGAGTATTAAACAAGATCCTGGAGGTGGAGCAAGATGGCTGACTAGAGACAGCTTTTTTCAGAAGCTCTATGCAGAGGGAGCAGAGAAGCTGAAGGTGGGGAGTTGAACACCAGGAGAAGAATTGTGCACACCATCCCCACTGAGACAAACTTGGAGGCCAAGAAAGAATAAGAAAGTCTGAATGTTGTCAAGGGGATGGGAGACCCCACCCCCTACTGGAAGGCCCACAGAGCGGGCTTTCCACAGCAAGCAAGAAATAAAAAACCTTGGATACTTTTTCTTCCATTCTTGAGATACTTTACTAAGAAGAATATTTTCCAGCTCCATGCATGTAAACATAAAGGAGGAAAAAGTACCCAATGTACTCACCCCTACTATGAAACTAATTTAGGGCTTTCACATGAAAGCTATAACCCAGTTACAACCTAAGAATAGGGGGAAGGGAGAAAGGGAGGGGAGGGAGGCGGGAGGTGGGTAGAGGGAATGGGACAGATGGGATCACACCTGCGGTGCATCTTACAAGGATATATGTGAAACTTAGTAAATGTAGAATATAAATGTCTTAGCACAATAACTAAAAAAACGCCAGGAAGGCTATGTTAACCAGTGTGATAAAAATGTGTCAAACGGTTTATGAAGCTAGTGTATGATGCCCCATGATCATATCAATGTACACAGCTATGATTTAATAAAAAAAAGAAAAAGAAAAAAAAAACAATATAAATAAAACGAAACACGATCTTACAAAAAAAAAAAAGAAAGAAAGAAATAAAAAACCTCTCACCTCAGTCCACAGGAGAGAGTCATGAGTTCCTGGTTCTCCTGCACCTGGGAAGTTCCAGCTCTGAGCCCAGTCTCTATCCTGCCTGGTGCAAAAGAAAACAAACTTCCTCTCTGCAGTTCTGGGCCCACAGTTCACCCTTCCCCCCATTTGGTTACCTGGCAGACTTCCCCATTCAGAGGCTGAAGTGTTTGGGGAATACTCTAAGGGACTGATCCATTGTGTGGGTGGCTGAGCACCATGTGGAAACAATGGTGCCATAGTCATAACTTTGGTGTAGAGAGGTGTGGTCTCAGCTCCCTCTCTTTTCTGTGGAAGGAGTCCTTCCCCCAGCCCTTCCTTCCTCATACTGCCTAAGGAAGCTTGGCTGAAACTCTCCATCAAAGCCGGCCACAGATTCTTGCTCTCTTGCTGCCACTGTTTGACTTTGTGCTGCGATGAGAGAAGTTAGAATAGGGAGATCTATTTACAGATTCTCTTCCAGCTATCCCCAACAGGGGATGGGGCCCCAGGTGCATAGATATTAGTTCAGTGGAGGTTCCAGCTAAGTTTCAGAACCAAGCTGCACTGACTCACCAGATCAGCACTCAGAGACTCCAGTTGCAGCCCTGAAAGAGGGTTTTATGAGACTGTTATGGAAAGGCCACAAGCACAAGCTCCAGCTAATTCAGAAAAGGGTGGTTAGCTCTAGTTTCTGGACCTCATCTGATCTCACCCCACCAGTTCTAATTGCCAGTTATGTTGGTACCGTGTTTCCTAAGGGTCCCCAACTAGATTATCTCTCAATATCTATTCAGGGACAACCTATCATTCCAAGAAAAAAAAAAATATTTAAAAACCTGAAAATACTCATGGGGAGGAACAAGCAGAAGAATCTGACAATATGAAAAATCAGAGCAGAGCAACTCCCACAAAAGATTATAGGGAGATACAGCAGAGAATACCATCCGTAGAGAAATTGCTGAAATGTCAGAAATAGAATTTAGAATGTATGGTAAATAAGATGATTGGAATTGAGGAGATGGAAATAGCAATTTAAAAAATAGTCCAAAAGTTGTCTCAAGAAATTAGTTTGACTTTAAAGACAAAGTCACCATGGATAAGGACGTAATGAGGAAAGATATAGAAGAGATTAAGGAATTGAAAGAGGCAGTCAAGGAGCTGAATTTTGATTCAGTAGAGATCCTCCAGTGCACCCGCTTAACAGTACTAGACAGATCTTCCAAACAGAAGATCTCCTTCCTGCACCCCCTTAACAGTACTGGACAGATCTTCCAAACAGAAGTCTGGAGCTTTTCTTCCCTATCTGAGAAGAGAAAATCTTAGAAATATAAGACAAGACCTTTGAACTAACCCAAGTATTCAATGAGGCAGAAAGGGGAACAAAAACAGAATATTCACTGAGTTACGGGATCATTTTATAAACTGATAACATTTGTTGTCTCTGAGAGGGTACAGGAAGTCACCAGGACATAGAGATAGGAGGGAGACTTTTCACTGTATACCTTTTGTTCATTTTGATTTCTAAACCTTGTGAATCTATTAGCTATTCAAGAACTAAAATTAAATAAATGAAAAAGCAATCCTAGGTGATTCTGATACAGTAAGGATTTGGAAACTGCCAGACTATATTTTGTTCTCCTAGGCCAGAATCCTTAGAGACTTCATTAGTCCAGGTTTTCTCATGCTACCTCTACTGACTTTGTGTATCTTTAGAAGGAGATACTTATTTTCCACTCCCCTCATCAACCTCCTCCACTTCTCAGCCTGCGGTAGGCTTGTGATTCCCACGGGAGCACTAGTACAGGTTATTCTGTGCCAGAGAAGCTCATTAGAACCTTGGAGGAAGGTTGCCCCAGGGCAAGGAGGGGCTGAGGAATGGCTAGCAGCCCAGATTCAAGGTGGGTGTCCTGAGATGAGCCCTGGCCTCTGGTGCCAATTCAGCCTACTCCCTCCTTGCATTTCAGTTTCCTTCTCTGGAAAGTTGGGATTATACAGCCTGACTCATGGAGGTTTTGATGTTCAGTCAACATGAAGATGAAAAGGTGCTTGGCAAACAGTGGTTCCATAGAAGAGAGAGATTTGTTGTAAGAGAAGATCACTCAAGGGGCACCAAATGACATGACCATACAGTAGCATTATTTTAGGGTCTCTGGCTGTATCAATCTTTTGGAGAAAAAAAATTGCAAACTTTTTCTCTCATAAAGGAAATAGAAGGTGCCCATATCTTCTTAAAACTTCTGGAGCTTCATCCTGAGTTTATAACAGACATTTTGGAGAAGCAGAAATGCAGAGACACAGCTGATGCCAAGAACTGCTTCCCCTATTCAAGTGGGCTCTTTTGTCAAAGCTTTGCCAATATCTTTCCTGTGGTCAATAGAGGTTATAGTGTACCAAAGGTACCTTTTAAAATCTCCCTTGTTAATACTGGCTAATTTTACAAGTAAAACTTGTAATCATTTTCAGAGGCATTGGAAGGAGGCCCAGTAATGAGTGGTATGACCTTGAACTAACAGTTGCACCTCTTTGGGACTCAGTTTCCATGTCTGTAAATGAGAAGACCTTCAGGGTCATGAAGTCCTTTCCAGTTCTAAAGTAATAAAACCACCCAACACAAGTGGAGAAAGGAAAAGAGAAATCCCAGGCATTTGGGCAACTCTGAACTCATACTGTCATTAAATTTAGAAAATAAATTTGCAGTGAAAATATTATCCTGAGCACCACTCCAGGATCAGCTCCCTCTTACTCATTAACACATGACATCCCCCTCATGTGTTCTTTGATATGATCTGCCCTACCAGCTGCACTTCCTCTCTTAATTCAGATAAACAAACAAATAACTATACCGGTAGTAGGTGGAACAGCTTAGTTTTAATGATTTTGCAACCCAATTTTAATGGAAGAAAGACTTAAACTCCCTGTTCTTAGACCATTAATGCTTCATAAGTACTCAGTGAAGTTAGCTGCACCTATTCTTCCAGGGAGGAAAATGCTAGCACTCTTGGCATCTATCATCAGCTATCTGTCCGGTATAATTTTAATTGCACTTTAACCCAGATAGTTTCTTTATCTTTCTCATTTTTTTGATGTGAAAATTTGCTCAAAGGAGATTATTTACTGTCTCTTTTCTTGAGATTAGAAGATGATTTTCATTCATAGGACCCTCTTACTATTACCATATGACCCAGCAATTCTACTCTTAGGTATATGCTCCAAAAAATTGAAAACAGGTATGCTAATAAGTACCTGTACTTGAATGTTTATAGCAGCACTATTCACAATAGCTGAAAGATGGAAGCAGCCCAAATGTCCAACAGATGAATGGATAAAGAAAATGTGGTATATTTATTCAATGGAATCTTATTCTGCCATAAAAAGGAATGAAATACTGATACATGATATAACATAAAGGAACATCAGAAACATTCTGCTAAGTGAAAGAAGCCAGTCACAGGGGCCCACATATTATATGTTCCTTTTACAGTTAATTCTTGAACAACATGGGTTTGAACTGTATAGGTCTGCTTATACATGGATTTTTTTTCTACTAGACATAAATGGAAAATCAATATTCCTGGGATATGAAACCCAAGGGCCAACTTTTTGTATATGCTGGTTTCAGAGGGCTAACTTATAGGATTTGAGTTTGCATGGACTGTATATGCAGAGCATCCTGGAACCAATCTCCTGTGTATATCAAGGGATAACTGTATATGAAATACCAAGCAAAGGTAAATCTTGAGAGACAAGGAAAAAAACAAAAGCTTGTGATTTCTAGGTCCTGGAGGGAGGGAAGAATGGCAAGTGACTGTTTAATGGGTACAGGGTTTCTTTCTAGAGTGATGACAATGCTTTGGAACTGAATAATGATAGTAGCACAAATTTGTGAATGTTCTAAATGCCACTAAATTGTGTACTTTTAAAATGGCTAATTTTGTTGTGTGATTTTACTTTAATTAAAAATAATTTAGAGAAGAGTTTCAGCAGATATCAATCAAGATATATACAAATAAAACCACATCTACATAAATCATAGTCAAATTGCTAAAAACCAAATGTGGCTATTTTAAAATGTCATTTAATTATCTTCTGGCTTCAACAGTTTGTGTTGATAAGTCAAATGTAAGTAATATGTGATGACTCTTGAAAGTAATGTCTTTGGTTGATTTTTGAATTTTTGCTAGTCCATACCTTATACCATATATAAAAATATTAATTCAAGGAGATCACAGTCCTAAATTTGAAAGGTAAAATAACAAGCTTCAGAAGAAAACAGAATATTCTTATGACCTTGGGGTAGGTAAAGGTTTCTTTCCACCCCCACCCCTGAGACAGAGTCTTACACAGTTGCCTAGGCTAGAGTGCTATGACCTCAGGCTAGCTCATAGCACCCTCAAACTCCTGGGTTCAACCAATTCTCCTGTTTCAGCCTCCCAAGTAGCTGCAACTACCAGTGCCTATACCAACACCTAGCTTTTTTCTATCTTTAGTAGAGATAGGGTCTCACTCTTGCTTAGGTTGGTCTCAAATTCCTGAACTCAAAGGATCCACCTGCCTTGCCCTCCCAGAGTGCTAGTACAGGCATGAGCTACTGTGCCTGGCCAGGCAAAAATTTCTTAAATAGGACATAAAACATACTAACTCTGAAAAAATGACCAAGTAATTGGATTTTATTTCAATCAATGAGAATAGTAAATAAAATCACCTAATGAGAGAAGATATTTGCCAAATTCAAATCCAGCCTATCATGGCTTTTTGTATGGCCAATGAGCTTAACATCGTGTTTTTTGCTTTGTAAATGATTGAAAAAAATCCAAAGAAGAATACTTTGTGCAGTGAAAATTATATGATATTCAAATTTTAGTGTTCATAAATAAACTTTTCTTGAAACATAGCTATGTTCATTCATTTACAAATTGTAAATTGGTTTGCTATTACAATAATAGTACAGAGAACATGACACTCATGGCCTAAATTACTTATTATCTGCCTCTGTACAGAGAAAATCTTTGGCCCTTGGGCAAAGCTCTAGGCCTCACCAGGTGCATCACTCCCTCCATAACCACAAGACTACCTCCATTTCTTTGACCCTCTCCCACCACCCATATGCATACTTTGACTAAATGTGCCCTACAGTAAAGTGGTAGAATTTCTTCTTCATTGTGAAAGAAGAAAGAAAGCAAAATTTTATTCTCATTTATAAAGTTCCTTTAGGTTTCTATGGGTTACTCTGTGATCCTTGGTAAAATATGTCCTGAAAATGCCAGGTAGCCCTGGTAATGTTAATTTTTTAACCTTACCAACTGTTGGTATCACTTAATGTAAGGTGATCAATTACAGCCCCAGGAAAACATAAAAATGTCTAAAAATTCTCAGAAAGGGAAATATAATTACAACAAACTAAAGGTTAATGTCTTCATGATTCAATCTCAAACTATTTTATGCCAAGTAAAATATATGATTGGATAAGAAAAGAGTGTTTTTAAACTTGAGAAGAGACTAAAGTTTACTGAATCTTTCTCCAATATCTTATAAGAGAAAAAAAAATGTATTTTTCAGGCAAGAAAATAAAGCAGAAAATAAGACTAATACTCTTTGCTTTGTGTATATAAGGGCTAAATATATAACTGCTTAATTATTAAGTGCTTCTTTTTTTGTACACTTCTCTCAACCTTCATTCTGGTGTATAAATGAAGTATAGAAAATCATATACAAATAGGAAAATTATATGAGAACTTAGGGCAAGTCATTGTGCTTTGCTTTCCTTACATGTTAGATTTTATCTTTCTCACATCTATTGTATAACATTCTATACAAATGTGATTGCCCTAATACTACCTGAAATACAGGACCCTTATATATGTTGAGGGGCCAACATTTGGTATCATTCTACTGTGTGTCAAAGAAGAGACCTTGAGTCTTGTATCTGGAAAAGGTCTTAGAAATCATCTTCATCAAAATGACAAATATGTGTTAATTGTGTTTATTCATTACTGTCATAACCATGGCAGACCTCCATAATTGTTCATATTAATACACTGATTGACAATACAAAATGTAGATTAAAGCTATTTCTCAACACAAGCCTTAATGCAAATACTGTCAAAATATCAGTGTTGGTATGCATAATAAAAATACTTTTAGTGGACTTCTGGTTTCAGCTCAAACTTGTAAAGAGTATGGAAGTTCTTATTCCCATTTATACAATTCGAAAAAGCTGAACAAACTGAAAATTAATGACTTTCCTTGGACCTATTAGAGAATTGATTTTGCAGGGCACACCAGCACCCTGAAATCTGAAAGACAGGTGACTCCAGACACCCCCAAAATCTGCTTACCAGGAGCAGAAACTGCTGAAGCTACAACTGGTAGGCACATTTCAATAGTGATTTTGATAAATTGCTGGAGATTTAGTGTGGAATAGCTTGAGAGTAAAAAACTTTTAGGAGCTCTAGTCTTAGTCTCCATACTTTTGAGGGATCCAAAAAAGATGTCCTAGTGGCTCTGGAATGGGGAGGATAAGAATAATCATTGTGAAGCATGCCCATAGCATTTTCCATAACAAAAGCCAACTTTCCAAGGAAAAAGACATAACCAGAGCTTTATCTCTGATGGGAACAGACATTCCTCCCAATCTGTCCTTCTTTAGGCCTTTCTGTCTAACATAAGGGGGCGTGGGGGAATTCTTAAGGTCTTAGTCTGAGACACAGGCCCACTATTGGACTGAGATTTAACTATAAAGTTATACAACACTTCCCTTCTCTCACACTTGACTCCCACACTAACATCATCATAATGAATTACAGCTGAAAGAGCTTCCAATTACTCCTCTTTAGAGGAGGTCTCTGTTATCTACAGAGTCTTTGTTATCTACATGAGCAAACATGAAACACAACCCAAATCTTTACACTAAAGGTATTTTTACTTCAGTTTTTGTCGCCTAATTTAACACATTGACTTTCAACAAAAATAATTACAAAGTATGCCAAAAGCAAGAAAAAGCAGTCTGAAGAAAGAAAGCATTATTACCAGACTTATATATGACACAGTTATTAAAATTATTAGACAGGCAATTTAAAATAACTATGATTAGTATGGTAAGGGCTCGAATGGCAAAAGTAGACACCCAGCAAGAATACATTGGTAATGTAAGCAGAGAGATGGAAATTCTACAAAGGGATCAACAGGAAAAAAATGATAGAAATCAAAACACTTGTCAGAAATGAAAAATGTTTTTAATGGGCTCATCAGTAGACTGAGTTTCACTGAGAAAAGAATCAGTGAATTTGAGGATAGCTCAATAGAAAAAACTGAAAAAAATTATCACCAGGAGTTTTCTCTTGCGTCAGAGAGTAAAAGAAATTTTTCAGGTAGAAGGAACATTAAATAGATTAGAAATTCAAGTCCATATGAAGACAGGAAAAGCTTAAGGGAAGGACTAAATGAAGATATAATAAAATATTTTCTTTTCTTCTTTTCTTTATTTTTGTGTAAAAAATAAATATTTGTAAGTAATAAAAGCAACGACCTGGGTGGTTATAGCATATAGATAAGTGAAATGAATGATATCAATGAAGGAACGGATAAACTTGGAATAATCTGTTATAAAGTACCTGTACTATTTATTTGTGAAGTGGTATAGCATTAATATTAGTTTAAAGTGTATATTGAAAAGTCTAGGGAAACCACTTAAAATTTTTTAGAAAGAAATATAAATTGTATGGTAAAAGGGGAGAAAAATGTAATTATATAAAATGCTCAGTTAAAACTTAAGAAAATAGAAAAAACGAGACAAAGGGGGAAAATAACTTATGAACATGGTAGATATTAATCCCCACTATGTCATTCATCACTCTAAATGTGAATGGTCTAAATATACCAATTATAAGACAAAGATTATCAAAGAGGATACTCCTCCCCCCAAAAAACCCATTCATATGTTATCTAGAAGAAACCCAGTTTGTATAAAGACTCAGACAGGTTAAAAGTAAAAGGATGGAGAAAGATACACCACATTAACACACAAAAAAAGAAACATGAAGTAGCAATATTAATTTGAAACAAAGCAGACTTCAAAATAAGGAAAATTATCAGGGTTAAAGAGAACTATTTGGATTAATCCTCCAAGAAGGCATAACTATCTTAAACATATATACACCTAACAACAGAAGGTCAAAATACAAAGTAAAAACTGATAGAATGCTATTAGCTGTCAGACATTCTTGAAAAAATATTTTGGTAAATGAGAAGATAAACGAGGTAAAGGAACTTGATTAGAGTCACTAGACTAACAATTAGCAGAACCCAGCCTCCTAGCTTCTTGTCCAGATTATTATCTAATAAGTGAAAAATTTATTCAAGGGGTTTTTACCTTACTTAATGCAAATGGAGATGGGAATAAGTACCACTGGGTAAGGAATAGCCCAGGTGACACTTTAGCCAAAACACCATTCAATTAAGCCTGTGCTTTGTGTGGAGAAAGCTGAACCAGTCAAGGCCTGCAAAGACCAATTGTGTAGAACTGGCAGTTTTTCCAAGAAAGGTTGCAATGGCTGGAGAATTCAAGCCAAGGCTGAAGCTTGGTTTGCCTTGCAAGTGGTAGAAACACTCAGGGGTTAGAAGTAGAGGACTAATAGAGGTGCTAAAAACTGCTCTGATATTATTCATTGATGGAGGTAGGATTTGGCAGGTGGTAGTACAGAGCTATGAGAACATGGGAGGTTGCTTTTCAGGCACTCAGCATTGGAAGAAGTAGACATCTGGAAGGGTGTGTTTGAGGCTAGTTGTTTTTTTTTTTTTTTTAATTATTATTATTTTTTGAGACAGTCTCAGTTTGTTGCCGCTGATAGAGTGCTGTGGCCTCATAGCTCGCAGAAACCTCCAACTCTTGGGCTAAAGCAATTCTTTTACCTCAGCCTCCCGAGTAGCTGGGATTACAAATATTAACCACAATTCTTGGCTAGTTTTAGAGATGGGGTTCTTGCCCTTGCTCAGACTGGTATCAAACCTGTGAGCTCAGGGCAATCCACCTGCCTCAGCCTCCCAGAGTGCTAGGATTACAGGCATGAGCCACCACACCTGGCCTGAGGCTAGTTGTTGAATAGTGATGCTTAGTGCCATGCACAGATATAAAGAACAGAGGTAAAGAGGGTGAGTTTGGTTTGGGAAAACAAAAGATCCCCAAAGCACAATGTTGATGTTTTCTTCCTCATCTGGCTCTCACCCTGCATTCTCTATTTTCCTTTCTCTCTTCTTTTCTTTATATATTTCCTTCCATTTTATGTAATCAGAATATATTAAATAAAATTTGCTTTGGATTTATTCTTTTTTTTTTTTTATAGTTTTTGGCCAGGGCCAAATTTTAACCTGCCACCTTTGGTATATTCCTGGAGCTACAGGTGCCACCCTGAAGTTTACTTTTTTGAGCTTTAGATAGTGAACTATCATTATTTCCCTTAAGAAAAAGAAACTGAATTTTTTTTGCTTTATATTTTTGTTTTTGACAACTTTTAAAAATTGAACTATTTCTTTAAAGGGGGGCTACCCCTCTACCTAAAATACTTCAGAATAATAGCAATCAGCTTGCTTTCTCTTTGTGTTCAAACAAAAGTTTTCCTCAATCAAAGAGAAGACAGCATGTTGATGTTATCTCTGATTCTCATGTCCTTGGTTAGATAACCAACCTGACTTTTTAGGAGATTAAAAGGGAAAAAAAATAGGGTATTTTAGAGTACTGTTCCTTGAAATTGTTTAACGGGAAGGAAACATTCTGTTACAGAAGAACATGTGAAATTTTACCTTGGAATTATGATATTAGAATTCCTGTTAGCTGAATAGATCTAACTGAATCATCTATTAGTTGTAAAAAGAGCACTAGTCCAATGAAATTAAATTTTGTTTCCTGACATGTTCATATTTACTCAGCCATAGGGCACTGTTTGTTGTGATTAAACATCATACAGATCTGACTGTTCCTCTCAGTCTCTCTCTTGTCTCTTTTAACACATATATACATGCATGCATGTGAGACATATCCATGGTAAATAGTTCCTTTAAAGGCTTTTTGTGGTGAGAGCTAGCTTTTCTTTTAAAATAGAGAAGTGCTCAGGGTGGGCAAGGGACTTGAAGAGAAACTTCTCTGAGTTTACCTATTTCTTAAAGAGAATCATAGTACAAAAATATCAAAGATTTTAATTACTCTATTTACTCAAGGTATTTTGAAGTTGCTCATTTATGAATGATTTTAGTTTGTTTAGGTTTAATATAACTTCAACTTTCTGTTACAAAAGAGCACTTTCAGGCATTCCCTGATGTAGGATAAAAATTTATATTACGGGAGGTTAAGCACTCTTCCCCAAATCTCTTTCTCTATTGGAATTTAGAACTTAGTTGAATGAAATAATTATGGACAAGACAGGACAAATCTAATGATTCCAAGGATTCCAAGAATTCCCTTGGTGGTGTGTGCTGTTAATTCTTACTGCAAAGGTTGATGCTCATTGGAACTTTAGGTAGAAATGAGATGTCAGACTATTTTAAGGGAATAATTTAATTCAATTTTATTGATGAAATGATTAAAACCTGCAAAAAAATTAGAAAATAGTATAACATTCAGGATGTGCAATTTGCATTTAACAGATGATACTTTATACCATATTCCCTGAGCTCACACTTTTATTTTAAAGAAATAAAATATTAAGGATCTCAGCAAAGCTTCATCCTTGTAACTCACTTGCTGTTTCACTTCCTCAAAGGTAATCTGTATTCAAGAATTGGTAATATCCCTACATGAGTTTTTTTCTTTTACCACATATGAAATTGATTCATTAACAATACAATCTCATTTCCAACTAACAATTCAAGAACAGTACACGCAAAATCGTATTGTGTACTTTTAAACTTCACAAATGTGGTAACGTACTCTGTGTACCCTACTGCAATTTGCTTCTTCCACTTAACCTTATGTTTTTGAGTTGCTAATAAATGCAAATTTAGTTCATAAGCTTTACTAGTGGGAATAAACCACAGTTTATCCATTCCCCTGTGATGTTTCTGTATTTTTCTTGTTATAAACATTATTGGAATGAAGGGTCCTTGTACTTCTCTTCCTTGAGTGCTTGCATGGGAATTTCTTTAAGGCAGATGTTTTGGAGAGAAATTCCTAACTCATTGAGAAAATGAAATTTTAACTTATCTAGATATTTCTAAAATTCTTCCTGAAGTTGTTAGAGAAATTGACATTCTCAGGTCAATATTTAGGTTTCCTTTTGCCTATATCCTCCCCAACACATAGATAAGATCTCCATCTTCAATATTTGCCAACAAGAGAGAGAGAAAATATTAACTTTTCTATCATTTCCCTGTGTATAGTGGCTGGTTAAGATTTGTTGCTATGAGACCAGAGATACAATTATATTTTTTTCTTTCCTGTAGGACCTCTGGCATAATATTTCTATTTCTGCATACAGGTTCATGACACAGTGTTATTAGTCCAGGAGTGGTCCCATTTTACTTACCTGGTTTTTTGTTGATAAATAATGCCATGGACACCTATGACTTTTCAAACCATCTCTTTTTGCCTCCCATAATCTTGAATTTTAAACTATTTATCATTTCCTTGCCTTTTAGGGATTACATGTATGTATGTTTGTGTGTGCATGCACGTGTGTGGCTTATATTTGCTTGTTTCAAAATATCATGAAGAAAGTATCATATTGAATTGCTTTCGAGGCTTGATTGTGTTAAGATTCTTCCATAATCAGAACTGCAGGCAGTCACAGTTGCTTCTTTTTTATACTCCATTGTGTGACTAAAACAAAATTCATTTAATCTTCTAGTTGAAGGCATTTTGGGTTGTTTGTAAATTTTTGCTTTTTGATCATTCTGTGTGTAGGGATAAGGCATTCTCTTAGTTATATTGCTATGAGTAGTACCAGTGAGTTTAGGGTATATGAAATTTCTACTGTACCGATACTCAAAAATTTTTATAAGATTTGCCTGTAAAATTATCTGGATCTTTGTTAATCCTGTATTAAGATTTTAACCATTTCTCGACTTCTTTAAATATTATAATGTCGTTCAGGGTTTCTATGTCATCCCGTTAGTTTTGTTAGATTAACTTTCAGTAAGGATTTGACCATTTCACCTAGGTTTTCAATCTAATTTGAATAAAGTCAGTGCCTGTATTCACTTACTTCTTTAATTTTAGTTGTATTATTAGTATGATATCTCCTTCATCATTCATGTTATATGAGCATTTTCTATCTTTTTATTCATTAATATTACCTGAAGTTTGCTTTTTTCTATCACTTTTTAAAGAACTAGAGTTTTTTGAACTTTCCTATTTTGTTTTTCTTTTCTTTTTTTATTTATTTTTATTTATTATTTTATTATTTTTTTATTAAATCATAGCTATGCACATTGATATGATCATGGGGCATCATACACTAGTTTCATAAACCGTTTGACACATTTTTAAATGCCAGGAAGGCTATGTAGACTGGTGTGATGAAAATTGTTTTCATTTTCTATTTCCTTATCTCAATATATTCTTTTCTCATCTTTCTTTTGGTCTGATTGTTTCTAGTTTCTTTTTTTGGATGCTTACTATTTAATCTTTAGTCTTTCTTGTTTTCCCATGTGAGCAGTGTGGCTTAAGTATTCTTAACACATTTAGATATAAATGATGTGGCAATTTTTATTCCTCTCTAAGAACTTCTAAATTCCTTTCCATTTTTTTTTTTTTTTTGAGTTTTTAATGAAGAGATTTTGATTTTCCCATTTCCAACTTCTAACTCAATTGTGTTGTGGCCAAATAACATTATCTAAATATTTCTTCTTTGAAATAGGTTGAGATATTTTTATGTCCTACTATGCAGTCAACTGTGGTAACTCTCCTATGTGTGTTTGGCAGAAACTTTTTTTTTGTTTGTTTTGTTTGTTTGTTTCCTAGCTCTATCTTGGACGAAATTTTGTTAGCATAGAAAAGCTGAGAGGAATAGAAGAGAAGCTTTGTTGATATCTAGGTGTAATGTGGTATAACTTGTAATCAAATTACAGATTGTGCACTTTTGAGATTCAAGAGATAAACATGGCCTAGATGAGGTACTGGCACATACCAGATTAGCTTACATGCAGATTGCTTCAGTATTATTTATTAAAAGACTGGCTCTGGAAAGAGAATGCCATGCTAACAGAGAACCTGGGCAACCTCACTCATCTTATTCATAAGTTATGGTTTGTGGCTAGTGAACTACCATCTGTGCTGAAGAATATAGCTGAGATCTCTGTGCTGTATCTTGGCTGCATTTGCTTTCTCCTCTGTGTTTTAAGTAAATAAACTCTATTTGATTTTCATAAACAGTGCCAGTCATTCAAGTCAATATTTATTATTGGCAAATGTTAATAAGTTAATTTTTTCATATTTTTTGAGAATTAAGTTTTCTGTGAAAAATCTTTTATCCTTTCTCTCTCAAATTGTTTGATTTGTCTTAGACATTTACCTACATATCTTTATATATTCTGGACTTTCCAACTTTCTCTTATATGGAAAGCAAATAGGATCCATCAGATATGGGCTATTTCTATGTTCACAGTGATTTTAATGTACAAAGAATGTTTAGTTTACTGTGATAAATTTATAAGTAGCTTTCTTTATAGTTTCACCCTCTTTGGGGACAGTTTAATGATTCTTCAAATTCTATTCTGGGAAACTGTGTGCCTCAGGTACTTGTTTCTTGTGTTACAGTAGAGCAAACACTGTCTACAAAGTCCCTTAGTCCCCTCTCAGAAGTAAGTGATAATAACTGGTATAAAGAAAAGTAAAACAGGGTAATGATATAGAGAATAATAAACTTGAAGTGTAGGGGCAAGTATTTCACAACTGATGGTCAAAGCCTTATGGACTAAGTAATGTTAGAAGAGAGAGCTTGTTGGGGGAGGGAGCAAGTCATGTTGATAATTGTCATGTTTATAATATTTTTTTACCATCTTGATGATATAAAATGTACCCCTATGCATTCTGATAAGATATTTTTAAAAATTTGCTTTTCATATTTAGGTCTTTAAATTTTCTAAAATATTTTTAAAATATAATGAAGTAGGAACACAATTTGAACATTTTCCCATATGGATAACCATCTAGTCTAGCACCATTACTACCAAAGTCACTATGTCTCTATTATTTTGTATTGGCTGAATGTATAATTGAGACTTTTTAAACAAGCTCTCTACTCGGTTTTATAGGTCTACTTATTTGTTTCTGTACCAATATCATGCTATTTTAATAACCATGACTTTGTAATAAGTCTTTTTTTCTTTCTTTTACCTTAAAACCAAGGCGATGTTTTAATAGTCATGAGATCAAGGATTCCTGGGAAGGGGAGGGGAACATAGGCTGGGGAGAATCTGTCTGTCCCTGCCTGGGAACTTTCGGGATATTCATTTGCCTGTGGCAATGTCAGCATCTGACCAGCCCAAGGAGTGTTTCAGCTGGCAGACCATGTGGCTTCTGGACCTGTAAGCAAATTTTCTGAACCCATTTTGTTCAGGAACCTCCTTCCTCAGCTGAGTCTAGCAGGATGAGTTCTAGGTGGGCACTGGGAGGCAGCTTTGGTGAAGGGCATGGTCACCTATGTTTGACTTTGTCAGTAGCTGAACACATGACCCTGGTATGAACTCAGACTAGGAGTATCTGGCCATGTACCCTACCACCCACCAAACTGGGTGAAGTATTGTTTCCACAGTTCACCTTGATTTCATACAGATAATGTTGGTTTCATACATCTATATACAAGCATATCCATATACTTTATATATATGTAAATGTGTATGTCCATATGTACACATATTCATATATTCACACTTACACATACATACACATAAGTATACACACACATTTCTGCAGAAACAAGTCCTGCCACAATTTGGCTTTTTTGGGTCATTGAAATTGACAATGTAGTTTCTTGCTTCTCCAATCTCAGCAAAATCAGGTGGTGCTTTAAAAAAATGAAATTCTGCTACTTTTTAAAAAAAAGTTGAAACCAAACTTTTCTTCCAAAATCAAGAGACTTAATTCCATTTGATTACACCTTTGCAAACATGTAAAAAAATTGAAGTAGACTGGAAAACAATGCCATGATATGGGGGCTTGTCATTGTTCCATTGTCACCACTCCCCAGCCTGGCCATCACAGTGACTGCACTGTTTGACATCCTGATGGTCACAAACCTGCACTGGCCCATTGTCCTGGGCCAGGCTGCTCAGCACAATGTGGCACATGCCCACAGGGATCTGGACCAGACCCGTAGCATCTTTGATTCTAGTAACTGCTCTGACATCTACTGCATTTTTCCTAAACAAGATGATGTGTCCTCCACCTTGTGAGGTGGCCTCAGCCAGGGTGGTAACAGTGTGGAGGAACCTTCACTGTCAAGTACCATGGTACAAGATGGGCTCTACTGTGTGTAGTTGTGACCTATGTCTGTATTGGCTGATCTTCAAAAGCATGTAAAGGACCTTCTAGTGCATGCTGTTTATAATAGTTTAAACTATTGTCAGTAGCACCTGGGGCCATGAAACCCTCTACTTTTGCTCTTCTGAGTGAACATTGCTCTAGACATTTGCCATGGGATATCTTCAGGCCACCAAATGAGCTTGCAGCTTTCCCCCAGCCTAGCTTTCCCGGACCAGTGGAGTACTCAAGCATTTCTGGGATAAATGCTGAAGCTGGGCCTAGGTCATTGTGTCCACAGAGACTGGAATTCCATGGATTAGGTTAAGAGGTAGAAGTTCTGAATTAAACTCCTGTGTCAGGGGCATGTTCTGCCAGAACAGACTCTAGGTCTCCCAGTTTGTACTTACACACCACATTGTCCAAAGGTGCCTCCCCAACACTTTGAATCCAGGGCTGGGTTTGCAGGGTAAGATACAGAGGACAATAGCTTGCTGTCCAACTCAAGTATTATATCCATATAATGTAGCTCATAACTTCCTAAGCAAACGTATTTGCTGCCTTTTCCAGAGAGAAGTATTAGACTCAAACACGGGTGGCCATTTCCTTTTCTTTCCTGTCGCCACAGCAGCAGCCGCTGCCTTCCCCACAAGACCCTGAACCCATTGTATAATATTTTGTCTTGTTTTTTGAAGGGTAGATGAATGGTAGACTCCAAGGAATTATTGAAGTCTCTGATTCCTGGGACCTCAATAAATAAAAAACCATCTTTTTATAAAAAAAAGTTCCGCCTTCAAAATCCTTATTTGTGAATCTTGTAAAAGGTTGCAGCAGCCAGATGAGCTGTTACCTCCTCAGCTGCCATGGATTTGAGGATAGCTGAATCAGCCTGACATGTGTCCTGGGGGAAGCGGATCTTCCTCAGATCCCAGCTTACTGTGCCCAGTGTAAGTGTCCACATGGACCTGTTGTACTTATTGGGCCACTGCATGGACTTCTTGACAGCCATGTGTTCAATTTGTGTCAATCAGTTTGTGTTCCCCCATGAAGAGCTGCGTAAATGTGCATCCTCACTTCTACAGCAGGGTGGGGAACAGGACAGATGCTGGAGCCAGAATGCTACGTTCAAAATCATGCTCTGCCAGTTTACTAGCACCTTGGACAAATTTCATTTGATTTCTACGCCAAAGTTGTATCATCGCGGAGCTGCTGCAATGGTGGAGAGTGCAACAGTAAGGGGGCTGTTTCTATAATAAGCCTTGATTTTTCATTGGCTCCATTCTCCTCTTACTAGTTAAGTTAGTCAAATTAAGTACATCTTCTAATTTGTCCTGGATATTCTTTTTTTTTTTTTTTTTTTTTTTTTAATTGTTGGGGATTCATTGAGGGTACAAGAAACCAGGTTACATTGATTGCATTTGTTAGGTAAAGTCCCTCTTACAATTGTGTCTTGCCCCCAAGAGGTGTGTCACACACCCAGACGCCACCCACCTCCCTCCTTCCCTCTCGCAGCCCTTCCTTTCTCCCAACCCTCCCTCCTCTCTCTCTCACTCCTCTCCCCTTCCCCTACCCCCATGGTGTACTAGGTCATTAATTGTCTCATATCAAAATTGAGTACATAGGATTTATGCTTCTCCATTCTTGTGATTACTAAGAATAATATTTTCCACTTCCATCCAGGTTAATACAAAGGATGTAAAGTCTACATCTTTTTAATGGCTGAATAGTATTCAATAGTATACATATACCATAGTTTGTTAATCCGTTCCTGGATTGGTGGGCATTTAGGCTGTTTCTACCTTTTGACAATTATAAATTGAGCTGTGATAAACAATCTAGTGCAAGTGTCCTTATGATAAAAGGATTTTCTTCCTTCTGGGTAGATGCTCAGTAATGGGATTGCAGGATCAAATGGTAGTTCTAGCTTGAGTTCTTTGAGGGTTCTCTATACTTCCTTCCAAAAAGGTTGTATTAGTCTGCAGTCTCACCAGCAGTAAAAGTGTTCCTTTCTCTCCACATCCACGCCAGCATCTGCAGTTTTGAGATTTTGTGATGTGGGCCATTCTCACTGGGGTTAGATGGTATCTCAGGGTGGTTTTGATTAGCATTTCTCTAATAATTAAAGACAATGAGCATTTTTTTATATGTTTGCTAGCCATTCATCTGTCTTCTTTAGAGAAGGTTCTATTCATCTCTCTTGCACATTGATATATGGGATAATTGACTTTTTCATGTGGATTAATTTGAGTTCTCTATAGATCCTATTTATCAAGCTTTTGTCTGATTCAAAATATGCAAATATCCTTTCCCATTGGGTAGGTTGTCTATTTGCTTTGGTTGTTGTCTCCTTAGTTGTACAGAAGCTTTTCAGTTTAATTAAGTCCCATTTGTTTATTTTTGTTGTTGCAATTGCCATAGCAGTCTTCCTCAAAAAGTCTTTCCCAAGGCCAATATCTTCCAGTGTTTTTCCTATGCTTTCTTTGAGAATTTTATTGTTTCATGCCTTAAATTTAAGCCCTGGTCCATCTTGAATCAATTTTTGAGAGTGGGGAAAGGTGTGGTCTTCTACAATGTATATCAGTCTTTTACATGTGAATATCCAGTTCTCCCAGCACCATTTATTGAATACGGAGTCTTTCCTCCAGTGTATATTTTTATTTGGTTTATTGATTATTAGGTGATTATAAGATGTTAGTTTCATTTCCTGGTTTTCTATTCGATTTCAGATGTCTATGTCTCTATTTTTTTGCTAGTACCATGCCGTCTCGACCAATATTGCTTTGTAGTACAGCCTAAAATCTGGTATGCTGATGCCTCAGCTTTGTTTTTATTACTAAGAACTGCCTTAGCTATATGGTTTTTTTTTTTTTTTTTTTTTTTCTGGTTCCATACAAAATGAAGAATCATTTTTTCCAAGTCTTGAAAGTACGATGTTGGTATTTTAATACGGATGGCATTGACTCAGTAGATTGCTTTGGAAAGTATAGACATTGTAACAATGTTGATTCTTCCCAGCCATGAGCATGGTATGTTCTTTCATTTGTTAATATCTGCTATTTCCTTTCTGAGGATTTCATAATTTTCTTTATAGAGGTCCTTCACCTCCTTTGTTACGTATATTTCTAGGTATATTCCTCTCATCTTGACTGTTATTGGCATATACAAAGGCAACTGACTTGTGGATATTGATTTTATATCCTGAGACATTACTGTATTTTTTGATGACTTCCAGGAGTCTTGTGGTTGAGTCTTTGGGGTTATCTAAGTATAAGATTATGTCATCAGCAAAGAGGGAGAGTTTGACCTCCTCTACTCCCATTTGGATGCCCTTTATTTCCTTGTCTTGCCTAATTGTATTGGCTAGAACGTCCAGCTGTATGTTGATTAGTAATGGCAACAGAGGACAACCTTGTCTGGTTCCAGTTCTAAGTGTAATAGCTTTCAGTTTTATTCCAATCAGTAAAATATTAGCTATGGGTTTGTTATAGATGGCTTCAATCAGTGTAAGAAATGTACCACCTATGCCTATACTCTTCAGTGTTCTAATTAGAAAAGGATGCTGGACTTTATCAAATACTTTTCCAGTATCTATTGAGAGGGTTATATGTGCTTTATTTTTGCTTCTTGTTGATATAGTGAATAACATTTATGGACTTGTATATGTTAAACCAGCCTTGCATTCCTGGGATTAAACCTACTTGATCATGATGTATGACTTTTTGGATGATAAGCTATAATCTATTAGCTAGGATTTTGTTGAGAATTTTTGCATCTATATTCATTAGTGAAATTGGTCTGAAATTCTCCTTTTTAGTTGGGTCTTTTCCTGGTTTTGGTATCAGGGTGATGTTTGCTTTGTAGAACGTGTTGGGGGAAGATTCCTTCCTCCTCAATTTTTTGGAATAATTTCTGCAGTATGGGAATAAGCTCTTCTTTGAAGGTTTGATAGAATTTAGTTGTTAAGCCATCCTGCCAGCGCATTTTGTTGTTAGAAGATCTTTTATTGTTTCTTTGATCTCAGTGTTTGAAATTGGTCTGTTCAGGAGATCTATTTATTCTTGGCTAAGACTAGGGAAAGAGTGTGATTCCAAATTGATCCATTTCCTTCAAATGATCAAATTTCTGGGCATAGAGTTTCTGGTCAATTCAGAGATAATCTCTTGTATCTCTGTGGCATCAGTTGTTATTTCTCCTTTAACATGTCTGATTGAGGTTACTAGAAATTTTACTTTTCTATTTTATTTATTTTTTCAAAAAACCAACTCCTTGTTTCATTAATTTTCTGAATGATTCTTTTGTTTTCAATTTCATTAATCTCTGACTTAATTTTGGATATTTCTTTTCTTCTGCTGGGTTTAGACTTAGATTATTCTTCTTTTTCCAATTCAATAATATGGCTTGTGATTTTGTTGATGCAGTTTCTTTTTGTTTTTTGAATGTAGGCATCTAAAGTGATAAATTTTCCTCTCAGGACTGCTTTTTCTCTATCCCACAGGTTTTGGTAGCTTGTGACTTCATTGTTGTTATGCTGAAGAAAGTTAATGGTTTCCTCTTTTATTTCTTCCTGCACCCAACTGTCATTCAGCATAAGGTTGTTTAATTTCCATATCTTTGTTTGGGGTTGAATGTTTTTGTTAGAGTTGAGTTCCACCTTTAGTGCCTAGTAGTCTGAGAAGATACAAGGTAAAATTTCAATTCTTTTGATTCTGTTGAGGTTTGTTTTGTGTCCTAGGATATGATCAATTCTGGAGAATGTTCCATGGGGCATTGAGAAGAATGTATTATATATTCTTTATCTTTGGGATGGAATGTTCTAAATAGGTCTATCAAGCACAGTTGTTCTAGGATTTCATTTAAGTCCCTTATATCTTTGTTTAATTTCTGTTTAGAGGCTCTGTAAGAAGAGTGTTAAAGTCCCCTGTTGTTATGGTGCTATAGGATATCATATTGCTCAGACTGAATAAGGTCTGTTTCAAGAGGCTGGGAGCATTTAAGTTTGGTGTATGAATATGCAGAATTGAAATATCTTCTTCTCGTATTTTTCCCTTGACCAATATGAAGTGACCATCTTTGTCTTTTTTGACTTTAGTTGCTTTAAATCCACATGTATCCGAAAATAAGATTGCAACTCCTGTTTTCTTCTGAATTCCATTTGCCTGAAAAATTGTCTTCCAATTCTTAACTCTGAGTTTTAATTTGCCTTTTGAGGCTAGGTTTGTTTCCTGTAGACAACAAACGGATGGCTTGTGTTTTTTAATTCAGTCAGCCAATCTATGCCTCTTCAGTGGGAAATTCAAGCCATTAACATTTATTGAGATAAAGGATAAGTGTGGTGGTGTTCTATTCATCTTATTTTGTGCAAGTCCATTGCTTAGTTTTGTCTTTTGCATCATTATGGAAGCTAGGTTCTGTCCTTTAATTTCTGGGTGTTTACTTTGCTGGTGGTCCATTGTGATGGTCAGTGTGTAGAACAGGGTGAAGTATTATCTGTAGAGTTGGTCTTATTGTGGCAAATTTCCTCAATCTTTGCATATCAGTAAAAGATTTGATTTCTCCATCAATTTTAAAGCTTAGCTCAGTGGGAATTCTGGGCTAGAAATTGTTCTGTTTAAGTAGATTAAAGGTAGATGATTATTGTCTTCTGGCTTAAAAAGTTTCATTAGGGAAGTCTTTAGTCACCCTGATGGATTTTCCCCTGTATGTCAATTGGTGCTTACTCCTAGCTACTTGCAAAATATTTTCTTTTGTCTTGACTTTGGACAGATTCATCACTGCATGTCTTGGAGAAGGTCTATTTGAGTTGAGGTGACCTGAGTTCCAATATCCCTCTGAAAGGAGTGTGTCAGATTCTTTGGTGATATTTAGAAAATTTTCATTTATAATATTCTCTAGAATGGCTTCCGTTCATCTGGGGAATTATTCTTCCCTTCTGGGATACCTATCACTCATATGTTTAAATGCTTCATAAAGTCCCATAATTCTGTCAGTGAATATTCTGCTTTTTCTCTCTTCTTTTCTGCCTCTTTAACTATCTGAGCTATCTTAAGAGCTTTGTCTTCTACCTCTGAGATTCTTTCTTCTGCATGGTCTAATCTGTTGTTGATACTTTCTAGTACCTTTAAATTCCCTAATTGACTATTTCAATTCCTTCAGCTCTGCTATTTCCTTCCTATAGTCTTCATATCATTTATGTTTTATTTGATTCTGTTTTTGCATTTCCTTTTGGTTATTTTCCACTTTATCAGCAATATTCTTGATTATTTTTTGGTTGTTTTCCACTCTCTCAGCAATTTTCTTCATTGTTTTCATCATCTGTATTTTAAATTTCCCTCTGTCATTTCTAACATTTCTTTATAGTTGGAATCCTCTGCAGTAGCTCCCTCATGGTCCCTTTGGGTTATGGGGGGGAGGGGGCGGGTTGCTCTGGACTAGTTTTTCATGTTGCCAGGATTTTTATGATGATTCTTCCTCATGAGTGTTTTTTTTTTTCTTTATTTGTTTCCTTTCCCAAATTTTCCTTTTACTTCCTCTTGCTGTTTAAGTTACAGTGCCTCTAGCCTAAGGTTTTGATGAGTCCAATTCTCCACTGCTTTTGTCCTCCTCCTGGGGTCCAGAAGTTGCTCACTGTTCCCAAAGGGATATTTCTGAGCAGAACCCAGAACTGGGCAGAGATGCCTGGAGTCTTGTCTCCCCAGTCTCACTGCACTCAGTTGCAAAGAAGCTGTTACTTTGCTGCCATCTTGGTCCCTACTACCTTATTTTATTTATTTTTTTTATTGCCCTACTTTTCCTTTTTCCTGATGATAATTCAGGATGATTGAGGTTTTTTATTTTCTTTTTTTCTGGCTTAGGAGTTACACATTATTTATTTTCATTCTTTTTTTCCCCCCTTTTTTTCTTCCCCCTTTCATTTTTCCTTCCTTTCTCTCTCTTTTTTCTTCCTTTATTCTTTTCCATCTTTTAAATAATTATCTTAAATTATTATTATTATTTTTGAGACAGAGTCTCACTTTATCACCCTCAGTAGAGTTTCATGGTGTCATAGCTTGCAGCAATCTCAAACCCTTGGGCTCAAGGGATTCTCTTGCCTGAGCTTCCCAAGTGGCTGGGACTACCAGTGCCTGCCATAATGCCTAGATATTTTTAGAGATGAGATCTCCCTCTGGCTCAGGCTGGTTTTAAACCTGTGAGCTCAGGCAATTCACCTATCTCAGCTTCTCAGAGCACTAGAATTACATGTATGAGATACTTCACCCAGCAGAAATTCTTAATTTTAGTGTGTTCCATTATATCTTACCTTTTTTTTAAACCTTAGCACTATGTCTGTCCCTTTTAAGAAATCTCTGCTAACACAAAACTCACGAACATTCTCTGCTTTCTTGTAGATGAGCACTGTTTATTAGAAGCATAATTTCTAAAATTTGAGTCATGGATGTAATTTTAATTTTTATCAGCCACATTAAAAGTAAAATAAAACAGATAAAATTAATATGAACAAGAAAAAATTATTAAACTCTTTTTTTTTTCCTGTTTTTAAAACTTAAAGTTCAAATTCTAGTCACATATCAAGAACTGATAACCTCATGTATCTATTGGCTGTCATATTGGGCATCCCAGCTCTCGAAACTTCAATAATGTGCCATTCACTTTTAGCTTCATCGTTCCTATACAACTGATTTTTTTTTGTGGTATTAGGTAGAAAACCTAGCAAGGGAATTAGGTAGCTTGTGGAATCGAAGGAAGATCTTCAGGATTTAGAGGCAAATTGGGTCCCTCAGGAGCTAAAACAGGGCTGATGATAATAGCACCTCCTAAATATATATCATCTATGAATATTCATTCTTATTCCATGAGAATTTTAGAACATGGGAGAAGATGTAGCTGCCAGTTGTTCTGGGGTTACATCTTTATAACTTCCAACAGATGAAAAAAGAAAATAATTCTAATTGTGTTTAGAAATATCCCAGCTCAAGTCATATTCCAATAATAAGCAGCCAGAGGGATGATTATTTGGGTTCAGGACTGGATTGTATGCCCATATTTATAATCATAGGACAGAAAGTGTTACTAGAAAATGGTAGCTACCGCAGTATATTATGTCTATTTCTTCCATGAGATGCTTTTGGAGAGAAGAGACTATTTGTTGTGTATGGCAAGAACAAAGTAAATATTTGCAAATAGTGCTAGAATAGTTTCTTAATTTGACAGGAATGATTAAAATAAGGCCTAAAGCAGGAGGAAGACTACAACTTCATTTGGTCTGAACTCATATTTATGATACACACATATCTGAAGGCCATCCAGATTCTGAATTTACAAGGTTAGGACTGGTGATTGCAAATTTGTTTACACTGAAAGTGAATCAACATTTTCCTAATAAAATTTGCCTTTTCTACAAATTTCTTGGTGGTTAAAAGAGATATGCTGGTGTTTTTTGGTAACTATGCAAAGCTTTGCAGCAATTTTGAGTGTGACTCTCTCTTACATGCAAGTATAACCATTTGAGCTATTGGTCTAATATCAGCAACTTTTCTTCACAACTTTTTAAAAATCCTGCTTAGCAGGTGAATGTTACTTAATATTGAAAGAACATTTTTTCTCCTTTCTAATTTATCTAACATCCTGTCTCAGTGGGGTTTTAGGCTCAACTTATTATTTCAGTCATTTATAACAAAATTCAAAACTGAACTATAGAACTGTGTTAATTAAAAACAGAAAGTTGTTTCCTGAGGTTCCTTGTACTCTCCCTCATATTTCTTCAGAGCCAAGGTGTCCCTCTTTTTGGGAAACAAAAGCTTCTCTTCTCCCCCCAATATGCATTAATCAGAAGAATTGTGTGAGTTGAAGGATATGTAGGAGGAAGAGAATTGGGAGCAGAGATTCATTCTTTAGCTTCCTTCTTGAGGATTTTCAACAGGGTTGAATGAGGAAAATGACCCATTTTTTATTTTTTGAACAACATAATAGCTGACAAAAAGTATTTTGGTTTTATAAAACCTCGACTTTGTATACTCAAAACAAATTATATAGAATTTAGATAATTTAAAAGGGAAATGATGCAGCCTTAATTATTTGTATAGTAAAGCATTGATGTGGTCTGATTTTCTCAGGTGCCAGCATAATAGTAAACGGCTGTTACCTTTCTATGGTTCTTTCCCACTGGCTCTTTCTTTCTTTGATCTTTCTGAACACCTCAGCCCACCTCTCTCACACACAGGTTTTTTTGTTTGCTGTTTTTGTTCAGCAGTTGAGAAGCTTATCTAATGATGTGTGTAGAGGTAGCATCAGGGTAATGATAACATCTGATTCTTCTCACTGAATCTAAAACCACATATAAACAGTCAAAAACATATCAAGGATTTCTTTTCTTTTGTACTTGTTTTTCTTTTAGTACTTGGGTGGAGTGGAAAAGGTAGAGGGTTTAAAAGCTTTTTGCCTTTTTGATTGCTTTGAAGTAAAGATTTTGATGTTTGCTTATATTTTAATGCACTTTATATTTATAACCATATTATAACATCAGTTTATACAATTTAGGAAAAATATCATATAACATTGTTACCTTCCACAACTACTATTTTTTGTTTTCCATTTTAGGTTTTTGCAATATGCATTATTTTTATGTAGTTGCAAATATTGCTTACTTTTGAACTTTCTTGGTAATTCAATAGAACATGCAAACGAAGAATTATATCTTCCATTTAGTTTAGAAAAGCACTTAGTAATGATGAGAATCAGAACATGATGATTTCCTGAAGTCACCATGGTTTTGAAATTTGTCACACTCAGATGCTGATTTTAAACACTGGTTTATTGTAGTTAGTAAGAAATAATTGCATCTTTTAACGTTGAGTAAACTCACAGTTGTGTGACTGCAGTTATGCAAAGTTGTAGCTTTGTAAATATTGGACTTGACTGTTGCTAAGTAACTCAGAACAAAAAATAAAACGAAGCACGATATAAATTATGAAATCTAAATTTTGTTGTTCTAAACGATGCAGCTTTAGGGCATATTCTGTTAACAAAATAGTCGTGTGTAAAATGTTTTATACACAAGTTAAAAAAGCAACTTCTTAAAACGAAGTAATCATTTCCTGTTTCATTTTTCATTTTCTTTTCGCTGGAAGAGCTTTTGTCTCTCCCCAGGAGTTGCTTTAAATCTCTGGGTAGGTCTGTTCCGAATTTACTACTTCTGGATTGGTTAAGATCTCTTTAAAGTGTGTGCTTTGTTCTCAGAAAAGATTAGGTCAGTTGAGCAACATGCTGCTACTGTTTGAAAAAAAAAAAAAGAGCTGAGTAATGCTGGAGCCTTCTCATGTGGCTGATGCAAACCTGGAGAATTTGCATCATCATTTAGCTGTAGTAAATTGGTGTGACAGGCAGGAGCTTAAATACAAGCCCATGAGGAAGCTGAGCTGGTTTGTAATGATAGGGCGGCAGCAGCAGCAGCGGCAGCGACGTTGGTGGAAGCAGGAGATGGAGAACTGAGCGCACCATGAACACACAGGTGTTTCTAAGTAGCAATTAGATAGCTGGGAAGGATAAAATACACCTGGAGCTTTTACCTGTGAACAAACTCGTGCCGAGAGAGACAGCCTGAAAGCAAAGAGGAAGACGTCCATTAGTCACACCAGGAGACACTAAAGTTGAAAGTTTTGGATTTTTTTCCCCTCTGTTTTACTTTTCCCTGTGTGTCACTACTATGGTCAGAAAACCTGTTGTGTCCACCATCTCCAAAGGAGGCTACCTGCAGGGAAATGTGAACGGGGGGCTGCCTTCCGTGGACGGCAAGGAGCCCCCGGGGCAGGAGAAAGTGGTGCTGAAGAAGAAAATCACTTTGCTGAGGGGCATCTCCATCATCACCGGCACCATCATCGGAGCCGGGATCTTCATCTCTCCCAAGGGCGTGCTCCAGAACACGGGCAGCGTGGGCCTGTCCCTCATCGTCTGGACCGTGTGTGGAGTCCTGTCGCTGTTTGGTGAGTACAACTTTTTTCTTGGGGGGTGTGGCTGTGGGCCTGGGAAGTTTGCTTTCTGGGGAAGTAAAGGGTATTTTTTGAGGGAGTGAATGAATGGCAAAGGCTACACCTTTTTTTTTTTTTTTAATTTTTGTTTAGGCATGTGACATACCTAAACTCAGGGTCCACTGCCGGTGTGAGCCTGAATTCCCTCGAATTGAGTCCTGCAGCCTGTTTCCCTGACCGAGGGACTATTTTGTGACTTTTCCCTGTGGCGATGAGAGCAAAAGCTGACTTGGATGACCCAGTAAACTGAGTTGTGTTTAGTTCCGTCTGTTTGGGGCGTTCTGGCAGCAGGCACACTGAATGAACACCTGGAAAGAGAAACCTGGCGTGGCCTAGTAAGACTCAGGACTGAGTGTTCAGCAGAAGACTTTCTGCCTTTTTATTAGCAAAACAAACACGTGGCAGTCTTTCCCTTTTTAATTTTTTCAGAGTCCCTTCAAAGGTCCTTAACATGGAAAGATGTAGGATGGCACTTTCCCTTATCATAAGGGGCAATACTGTAATGACCTAAGCATGTTCCAAGTTTTTTCAACCTTTATTTCTTCTTCATAGCTGTAAACTTTTGCAATATAAGTTTTAAGTCTTCAATTGGCTGTTAAATTTCTGTGTTTGCCCAGATCTGTTTTTTTCATCTATAGTTCTCTTGGTCTCTGGGGACACAGATAATTTGTCCACCTGTTCACTGAATTAATCTGAAGAGAACTATTAGTAGCATGATTTATGTTCCTTCTATTGATTTAAGAATTAATAGTCAAGAAGTAATAAATGCCTCTTCATGAGGAGGGGAAATTACTAAAAACCTATCTGAGTTAGTTGTGAAAATGACAAAAACAAGTGGATTGTTAAAAAAAAATAAATGTGATTCAAATGTCTAAGATTCTCTTCTCTGGAAAATAGTCTGCTTTGATTCTAAAAGATACTGTACTTTAAAGTTAGTACTCTCAGACCAAGTACTAACACTTAGTCCTGTGTAACAATCTATTCATTCTTTCCAATCAGGCTTGGTAATGTTTAATTCATTGGTTCAGACATTCACCTAGAGAACTCAAATTTCCATGTTTTAGAAAGAAGTTATTTTAAATAAAACTTGTTACAATAAAGTCACAGCACAGAAATAGCTGCAGAGGAATTATTTTGGGGTTTGTAGAATTTGTAGTATTAGTTATGTGACTAGCCTGTGCTTTCAAAATATTTACTTACAATTGTGTCACAATTTTTTTTGATACTTCTCCCCATCCTTATACAACAGTTTGAAGTTGTATGATTATGAAAAACTTTTAGAACTTGTAGTTAATGTTAAAGTGGTCTGGCATGTCAATTTATAGATAAATAAAGAGAAATCTAATTGTTGATCATCTTACATGATTTTGAGCACCCTTAGCCTTTAAATCTTCTTACAGCATTTGTTATATCCAGAATGAGTCAACATCCAATCAGAAAAAAACCCATGGTTTCCTGAACTTTGCTTACCTATGTGCATGCAGCTCCCACTATGTGATTTAGTTTTTTACACACAGTAAAAGTTTATTCAGATGCATTAAGAAAGATTACTCTGGGTATTGAACTAGTTAAAGTGGTGTTGACTTGTACTACAAATATGCTTATGCATAAGTATATCATCTCAAACAGAAGCTCAAAGAAATGATAACAGAGAAAACAGCTAAGGGGACTAGATAAAGTCCCAGTTGAGTTGATATTCTTTGATTACTAATTGTGAGAACTGTGCATGTATATTAATCTACTCATCTATATTTGCATTGCATTTACCATTTAAGTTACTAGGCGCTTTTTGACAGGAGTTCTTTCCTCATAGCAAGCAAAACAAAATCCTTCTTTTTTTAAATTTCTAAGAATTTTGAGACCAAGCATAAAGAATCTATATATTTGGTTTGCAATTTTGTTTTAAGCTATGGTCAATACATGGATTTTTACATCTTGCTTTGAACTTTTTTTTTAATCCTGGAAAAATGGTTATGAAGCTTGAGATCTTTAAGTGAAAATCATTTCCCCCAGAACTCAATTTAAACATAAGGCAACCATCTCAGAGTTTCAACAAAGCATACACACAGGTCTAGCTATTGATTCTCTGACAATAAATTCTATGGTTCTTAAGTCTCTTTCCAATACAATTTTATACTGGATTCTTTTCTGGACAGCCTATCAGCATGGCAAACTCTTTCCCCATGGAGGGTGAATTGTAGCTAGTTAAAACTGATTATAATTAGAAAAAATATGTCTGGCTCCTCCAAATATCAGTCTGCAAACTAGTTAATTTAGAATCATCTCTGGCAATTTAAAATAATAGAGATTTTTGGTTTTCTCTTTTGAAGAGTCTGTACTCTCTTGACAGGAGGGTAGGTCCAGGATATGATCTTAGAGTCCATTTTTCATTTTGATGACTTTTGAGTTAAGAATTATTCCTGGGTGACCCTTATAATGCTAAGTTCAAGAATCAGGTAAGTGATACCAAGATTTCGCTGAACATTCAAATTATATTTATATTAAACAGTTCTATCTTAGGCATTACTGATTAGTAATACTTTTCCATATTCTTTTTTTTTTTTTTTTTTGCAGTTTTTGGCCGGGGCTGGGTTTGAACCTGCCACCTCTGGCATATGGGGCCGGCACCCTACTCCTCTGAGCCATAGGTGCTGCCCCTTTTCCATATTCTTATTTTCTAAAGTAGCTTGGGCAAAAATTATGTATTATTTTTGAGCATTTAGCAATACAAAAAATTAGAACTTTTCACATAATAGCAAAATATATTTTTTATTTTCTTAATAATTAATTGCTCAAATTAATATTAGTCTTACTAAAATTAGTAAGTATAGATATATCTCTTGTGGTGTTCTTATCTCCTGTGTTGGGTGTAGTACTGTCCTTGGTACATGCTACGCATTGCCACATTTATACACACAACTTCCTTAAGAGGTCAAAATTGAGAACTCCATTTCACAGGGAATAAAACTGAGGTTTTAGGGTAACTTGTCTAATTTCATGTGAATTGTATTGCTAAATGTAAAAAAGCTTGGCTTATACTTAATTTGATCTAATATACATAAGTATAAATTATGGCATTTCTTTTTAAAAAGTATGTTCTTTCAACTGAGAGTGTACACTTCAAAAACATCTAAGCTAATCTTTTCTGGAAACAGCATATGTGAGTCAGAATTCATTTTGTTGACAAAATATATCCTAAAAATAAAATGAAATCATTCAAGGCTTGGAGTCCATACTTTTTTTTTTTACCTCTGGTATATGGGGCCAGCGCTCTACTCCTTTGAGCCACAGGCATCGCTCAAAGAGTCCATACTTGTGTGAAGAGCAGATAAGCCTTATTTATTTTGATTTGCCACAGACATATCATTTATGAAAAGGGTTCTCAATATAATGAAGTCAGTTTGGAATAATTCTTTGTGTGGGGTTGTGTTCTTCTAAAAACAGGTCACTGCTGTTAGCATCTATCTTCTCCTTTTCTCCCGGTTTCTAGGTTTTCAACTCAAAATTATGAAACGTAAGATTGTTTTAGAAGTTTGTCTTTATCATTTCAAGTAAAATTACATGGTTCAAATAGAATAAAGTAGGTTTCAAACGAGAGGAAGTTAGAAGAGGAACTTGTTAAGTCTTAGCAATTAGAGGAACTTGGTAGGTCAAGACAATTATTTGTCTCGAAATAAAGACGCCGCTCAGACTAAAGGAGATAGTTACGTCTCACGCAACATCAACACTATTGTGTCAATTCTAATGCATGGTGGCTTCATAATATATTAAATTTGTACTTTTTAAAAATGAATATTTTACAGGAGCCTTGTCCTATGCCGAACTGGGAACAAGTATAAAGAAATCTGGTGGTCATTACACATATATTCTGGAAGTCTTTGGTCCATTACCAGCTTTTGTACGAGTCTGGGTAGAACTGCTTGTAATACGGTAAGAACATGGATAGAAAACAACTAAGTAAAAGTAAATCTATTTATTACCTCATTTTTCTGAAGCACTTGGATTATTTTTAGCTAGATGGAAATATGCATGCCATATGAATATGTTAAAAGCTTGTCTACCTAGGAAATAAAACCTGTGATAATATACCTTTATGAATTAACATTTGTAATGCAGTTTGTCACTGTAAGTGGTTAATTAGCAATGACAAACTTTTAAAGTACTGCTTTTCTTTAACCTTCAGTTATTCTCTTTGACATTTCTAGGAAAGATGCTTTCTTGAAAGGATATGAAGCATCAAAATTCACCTTGATAAATAATTCCTTTTGACTAACCAGACAAAATTAAATATTATGCTAGTAATTATAGCTTTCTCTTATTGTAGACACCTGCAAGTCATTATAACTATGTTCAGTTTGTGTTACCAAGGAACTTTTATGCCTAACAACCTAGGTGTCACCAAGTCTTACATTTTATACAAACTCAAATTTACATGACATAAATGACTCACTTCCTCCCATTAAGCAAATCAGGAATTACAGTTGTGAAAATCTTTTTTGATTTTATTGTTGTATGAAGACGTCTACCTTCCTGATTGTGTTGGTTTAAAAAGAAACAAAATAATGCTAAGTCACTGTGAATAGTACACTTTCTTCAACTGTGTGGGAAACTGATGATGTCACATGAGCAATTCAGAGTATCACAGTTCCTTCCATAAAATGCAACTTTCACATTCGGATTATAGAGTTTAATAGAATTAACTAAGGAAACTTGCTCTCTCAGTAAACTTCTCAGACATACATACCTGAGAACTGTTGTGAACTTTTATCCTATCATTAGTGGATAACCAGCAACAGCTGACCCACTAGTATTGACTTAGAAATGATTTATGGAGTCTCTTTTTAATAAAGAGCTTCAACATCATTAAGTCTATTCTCATTGTAAACAATTATGCCTTGTTTAAATTTGTTATAATGAAATTAATGATACCGGAGTATTTTACTCCTTTTCCAAAATCCTTATTCAGGGATATATCTTTGTTCCTTTTTGATTATTTGAATTTTATGTACCCTTCAAAGGGCAACTCAATTTCTATCTTTCCCACAGTTACCTTCCTCTTTATTTTAATGTTTATCATTTATTTCATTTCTTAATTCTTTTGAAAAAATGCAGTCTTTGTTTCTCCTTTGACATAATTCTTGTGTAATTACTTAATATTTTAGATGTCTGTATTCTGTTTTCCTATTAAAACTGTGAACATTTCAAGCATGTAAGATGAGATCTAACACTTTTGTAACCCTTATAGTACATAAATCGGTGCCCTGTATATTGTAGATATTAACGTCTTTTTGAATAAGTGATTGAAAGATAAAATTATAATATTTTATTTTATTTATTTTTTTTATAGTATAGAGACAGAGTCTCACTTTATGGCCCTTTGGTAGAGTGCCATTGCGTCACAGCTCACAGCAACCTCCAGCTCTTGGGCTTAGGCGATTCTCTTGCCTCAGCCTCCCAAGGAGCTGGGACTACAGGTGCCCGCCACAACACCCGGCTATTTTTTTTTTTGTTGTTGTTGCAGTTTGGCCGGGGCTGAGTTTGAACCCGCCACCCTCGGCATATGGGGCCAGTGCCCTAATCACTGAGCCACAGGCGCCATCCAAGGTTATAATATTCTGAACACAATGTTCTCAGGATTCAAATGAGCACACTATTTATTCTGCGAGCTGGCATCTCCAGCTGGTGGGCCTTGTATAGTTGGACTTGAATTCATCTCCAGTCATGTATTAGCTGTGTCATTTTGGTTCCTTGCTCAGAAATATGATAAATGATCAGCATGCTCATTTAAGTATCTCTTACATCTTACAGTAGAACAGATACAGTATTTCTTCATTAATTTATTTATTCTACAAACTGCTCCTGAATGGTATGGTAAATGGCAAAATAAAGAGTTCTTAAGTGGAATGAGCCATATCACTGCTGCCAGGAGCTGATAATCAAATATCGCTTTAATTTCAATAGAACTGGTTCATGTTGTGTGTGTGTGTGTACATGTTTCTTAACAGAGAATACTACCTAGATGTATTTTAGAAACTTTTTAATGTGCTTATGTATCCATTTGTTATAATGGACTCATATTGCTGAGTTGGTCTTTCAAATAGGCAGAATAACAAAGAACTTCAGGAGGGACAAGATGTCTAAGTAATTTAATATATCTCTTGTATTAGAGATACTCATAGTAGCTAAATACTTCTCATTAAAATTAAACCTTCAGATTAAGTTAGAATTACCAGATATGATCTGAAAAGCACAGATTTCAAGAAAATAAGTATCATCCATCCATAGATATTGGAGGCCATTAAATTGAATTCACTCATTTACTATATATTTAGTATGCACTGGGTTTCTACTACATGATAGTTGCTGGAACTGAACATCAGAAATAAAATTGTGATTAAGATAAACACCAGACTTATCCTTGTGGGGCTTGAGGTCAAGTGGGAGAAATAGTTATTAATCAAGAACACAAGTAAGTGAATGTGAAAGTGGTACTTACTGTGTTGAGTGTTTGGAAGAGAAGCCAAGGGCTTCAGCAAGAGTATACTCCAAGAGACCTAACTCACACAGAAGGTGGAGAACTTTTCCTAGGCAAAGGAAGATTGAACTGAGATCTGAGATCTGAAGTATAAAAATAGTCAATGAGTTGAGAAGTCTCCAGGAAGGGAATTTTAGATCCTTCTAGTGAGAGAAAGCCAACTGAAAAGGTAGAAAGGGGCTTAGACCAGATGGAGCCGTGAGAGCAACGTGAGGGATTTTTATATCCTGAGCATGTTTTGAAAGTGCTAAAATGACATGATATGATTATAATTTACCCATTGAAAATTGTAGAAATGAAGGAGAATGGGAAAAATAGTTTTGTTGGGAAGGATGAAGGAAGGGCCTCTAGGTAAAGAAAATTAAGAAATTTATGGTATTGTCCTGTACTGTATGCTAAATAGCAATAGTTTAAGGTAGAAAAAAGATTGATAAAAATGTTATTTTTTTCCCCTGTGTTTAATTAATTAATTAATTTCTTTTTAGCCCTGCAGCTACTGCTGTGATATCCCTGGCATTTGGACGCTACATTCTGGAACCATTTTTTATTCACTGTGAAATTCCTGAACTTGCAATGAAGCTTATTACAGCTGTGGGCATAAGTGAGTATTCTAGGTATGCATGGGAAAAAGAAAATAATAGCAAAAAAGTGATATGAGACAAAGTTTCTTTAGATTTTTGCATGTTGAGACTGCTCCACATATTATGTACTCTCTTGCAGATAGTTCCAAATTTGTGTTGAATTATAAAAGAATATCCATTTGAAGTGACCTTGAGCATTACATTACTTGCCAGTTCTTTATTGGGTCAAAGGATAAAATGGTTTAGGGGTCAAAGTGAAAGTTCCTCTTTGTTTTCTAAAAATTTGCTGAAAAAGCAGCTCGCAAAAGGCAAATTAATTGAAAAAAGGCATACAAAATTTATTTAACATGAATATGCAGGGGCCTTTAGAATGAAGACCCAAAGATATAGGGGAAATTGTCTATTTTTAATATTAGGCTCAACAAAGTATGGACAGAAGTATAAAAATGTGATTGGATCAAAAGGGTGTGGACTAATGCTCACAGACTAACTGGGAACCCCAGCAAAGCCTGTCTGTCTGGATACTTCTTGGTCTTTCTGAGTGTGTATTCCTTCCTCCTGGGTATAAGGCAGGACCCTGTTGTAATGAGGGTCTTATGACCGTCCAACAAGGTAGGTCAGGTTACATTTTGAGGGGTGTGACTTTTACACAGGAAGGCAGATGGAAAGTTAGAGTAATATTTTTAAGTTTTATGGCTGACTTTGGGAGAAAGGGTCTCTGGTTTTCTATGAACTGCCTTGGAGAAGAAGGATTCTTGTTTCTATGGCTAGCCTCAGGGAAGAAAGGGACTGAGAGACAGGAGGATGGGGAAAAAGGCAGAGAAAAACTTTTGCTTCTGAGGCTTTCATTTTGGGGTATGGTTTTCTGAGTGCCAACGATGGCTGATTTTTAAAATAGGCGTACAAAGCCCACTTTGTTAATAAAATAGTTAGTGGATTGTGTATACGAGACACTTTTAAAAATGAAAACCTCATTAATTTATGGATAATTAGAATTGGAAATTAATTTACCTTAGTGATATATTGTATCGTGTTAGCAGCTATCACTTTCAGGGTTATAGCTTTAGCTGCCTATTGTTGCTCAGACAAGGTTTTTTCCTTGAGATCTGATTATTAGTAGCATTTCTGAATTAGGAGATTTCTTTATAGTCTCCAAATCAAGAAGTTGTTTACCTTTATCAATGGGTACAGACATTAGAAATTGAAGAAAGAAAAAAAGCGAAAGAGGAATATGTACAAAATTGTGTAAGTGATGAACCCAAATATAACTTCAACTTCCTATAGATTCCAGACATCAAATCCTTGACTAAGGTGGGAATGGACATCCAGCCATCTAATTCCAGATTCTATTCTAATCACTGTTTTAAGAATCAGTATGATCACATTTGATTAAGTTTTAACTACTCAGACAGTTACAGAGGAATAACTGAACTGCCTGCTCAGGAAAGAATTTTTAGTCATGTATGGCTAAGGTATTTCAATTACACAATGAAGAGATCAACACACATTTGACAATAGAGAGGCCAGCGGTTAGTTTTCATAAAAGCATTAGGAATTACACATGAACACATCTCTAGTTGCTAGGTGCTTATATTTCTGAACTTGACTAGGTTCATCTTGTATTTCCTGATTTATTTACCAAATGTATACATATTGCTCTTCTGTGAAATCTGTGAAAAGACAAAGAAAAATACTACAAATTGACATTTCTGAGTTTTGGAAAGGTACTGGTATGCTTGATTCAATTTGCCTTAAGCATAACCTGTAGATATGAAACAGGGCCCAAATCACTGAACATTACTGTACCTCAGGATGCTTACTGTAAATTATTTATTATGCCAGTGTTACAGGCTGTTATGAAGATAAAATGAGATTAAATGTAAATTGGTTAGAGGTAATGTTTGTAACTTATTAAGAACACAATATAAATGACAGGTCTTTATGCTTTTTGGAAAAACATCCTTCCATGTTCCATGAGGTTAGGGACCTGTCCAGTGCTGTCTTTCGAGCTCCTCACACATCTTCTAGCATGTTATTGGTACACCATAAATGGTTTTTGATTGACCGATCTTATGAGAAGGAGTCTAGAATTATTTTCTATAGTAGAAAAGTCCATAATGTGTTTACTTCTTGAACTTGGAGGATTAGATATCTTCAGTTTTCTCAAGCAGTAGAAAAAGTGTGGCGAAATGAAATAGAGTTTCCATAATGCAGTGTTTCGATCTAGCACCACGAGGTTTTGTGGGACGAACCATTTTAGCACAGTGATTATAGTTCAAGCTCTACAGACAAATGAAACCTGGAATTGCATTTGGTTTCATACTTTCTTAATAATGTGATTTGGGGCTAATAATTAAAACTCTAACTTTGGTTTTATTTATTGGTAAAATAGCTATGAATGTATATATAATCTACTGTGAATGGCTATAAAGAACTGAAATTAAGTCATATTTTTAAGATTGTTAACAGAATGCTTTTCCCATAGAAAGTTCTGGCAGATAACTCTGGCACTCCACTAAGAGACTGGACTAACAGCCATTGTTATAGCTACCTTATTCTGTCCCTTGAATAACTGAGTCAGAACTGTATCACAACTATTCCATTAAGAAACGGGAAGGGAAGAGGTAGCATTCTGGGGAGTTAACAACAGAAATTTATTAATTAAAAGCTATAACCAGTAGACCAGTATTTTCTCATGTTTTTTTGAACCTATAGTTACACTTCTGCAGCACACTTAAATTATGTTGATTAAGGAAAGAGTTAAAAAAAAAAAAAAAAAGAAAAAAAAGAGAGAGAGAGAGAGAATAGGACAGTGCCCATAGCTCAGTGAGTAGGTAGCTGGCCACATACACCCAGGCTGGCGGATTCAAACCAGGCCTTGGCCTGCTAAACAACAATGAGAACCATAACCAAAAATAGCTGGGCATTGTGGCAGGTGCCTGTAGTCCCAGCTACTTGGGAGGCTGAGGCAGAATTGCTTAAGCCCAAGTATTTGAGGTTGCTGTGAGCTGTGATGCCACAGCTCTCTAACCAATGTGACAGTTTGAGACTCTGTCTAAAAAAAAAGAAAAAGAAAAGAAAATATTTACTGTGCTTTGAGCTGCTTTCAAAAATAATTTAATTAATGATCTCTAAAACTTTTCTTGGCACACCTAAAATCTTTGCAGGACGCACTAGTTGAAAATCACTGCAGTGGACTTTAAGTAGATCCTGGTAGATACACAAATTTTGCCACTTTGGATTTGAAATTAGATGGATCATAATAATATATTTTTCTAAGTCTAAATGACTGTTTCTCTTATTTATCCCAATTCTATTAAACATTATAAAGGGACAATTTATATTTTAGAAGATTAAATGGAAATTGTTCAAGCCAAATTTTAAAGCAGCTATGGGGAAGGATAACTGAGTATGCTGGGCTTTATAAAACATCTGTAGTAGAAATTCATCATGGAATAGTTACCAAATAACCTGAGTAAATATTAGATGAACCCAGACATTTTCTTCTCCTTTTGCCACTAGTTATAACAATTTATAAATTTTGATGTTTCTTTACAATCTCTTGCTCCTAAGATTCTGAGAAGAAAAAATTGTGTTTCATACTTAGAAGTAGTGAAGAAGAAAACTGGATATTCTTATAACTCGGTGGTAGGTGATGTAAATCCGTGGCCTCATTGGGAAAGTCAGACTGTCTTTAAGAACAATTTAGTTTGCAGGGAGCAACAGGAGTGAAGGTGGAGAGAGAGAAGGAGAAATTTACCTAAGGGCAAATTTCTTACATCTTGGACTCTTCAAAGTGAGTGAAGGAGATTTCCTGCCTGTTCAGAGTGGAAGGTTACTGAGATGTAGAAAATAGAGTTTAATTGGATGAATTGCTCCTCTATGATCTTTGGGGAAGGAAACAGTTTGTGGTAGTTTGAAATCTCTAGTAAAGTATAGAAAAAGAGCAAACCCAAAGAGTCTTATTGTATCACAGATGAACAAAATTTCAAATTTTGTGAAATGTTAACTAATTATTTGAGGACTGACTATGCATTGGGGGTGGGAGTTAACTAAACGTTAATTGAACCCCATTTTAAAAAGTGCAATACTTCATTTCTGTCAAATTAGTAAGGATGAAATGCTTTTCCTGATCTCAAATCCTGTCCATTCTGGTATGTCAGCCACACGAAAGTTTAGCTGGAAAATCTTTTATATTCACGTGTGACGGCTCTCCTGTCGCCCAATGCTGACATTACTCACTGTTCCTTCTGTGGAAGTCTATGAATTTTCACTGCTTTCATAGCTTCAATCAGCACTGAAATATATGCAATATTTAAAATATTTAGTCCATTCTGTTCTCCTGAAACAAGACGCTAAATAAGGATAAACTTGATGGGCAGAATATTGTAATAAAATACTTGCCTTAGAATATGAAATCTAGTCCCAGATCAACCCCTAACAAGTTCAATTGTTAGGTCTCAATTTCCAAGTTGATTTCTTTTATATAGATAAGTTACAAGCTCTATCCTACGTCTCAAAACTTGTTGGGAGGAAAGGGGAGAAACAAAATAGCATTTGTGATTGCATTGTGGAAAAGAAAAATTAACCAGTTCTATAAATGGATTACTTTACATTCTTTTTGACAATCATATTTTCCTGGCACCATTAAATTACATGAAAGAAAATCTAAGACTCTGTGTTAGCATTTCAAAAATAGCACATGAAGTGGCTATACCTACTCTTTTTCTACCGTAACTAAATTACCAATTACCAAGACAACTAATACTTAGGTAGATATGTATAGTTTTAAAACTTGCAAGTACACGTATCATATTTTTTAGGAGGATGACCAACAAAATGTGGAATCGAAGTGTTCTGAAATTTCAGCTAGGTAAACACAAATTTTTTCAGAGAGGAAGATCCATCACAAGTTCGAAAAAATTAGGTATATTAGTGAGGCGGTATGAATGTGTTTTGAACTTCCTCCTCATTGTTACCTGGGTGCTAATGGTAGAAGTGTGGGCTCTGCAGTTAGATCACCTGGGCTCCAACCCTATCTTCACACTTACTTCCTATGTAAACAGAGGCAAGTTAAATAATATCTCAAGTCTCAGCTGTTTATCAGAAAAAGGAAGCCAATAATAGTAACCATGTCACAGAGATATGAGAATTAAATAACATTATCCATGTAAAATCTTTCTACAATGTTTGCCCTGAAAGCAATAGTTTATATTTATGTGATACTTACCATTTTTTTTTTTAAATTAAATCATGGCTGTGTACATTAATGTGATCATGGGGCACCATACACTGGTTTCATAGACCGTTTGACACATTTTCATCACACTGGTTAACATAGCCTTCCTGGCATTTTCTTAGTTATTGTGCTAAGACATTTACATTCCACATTTACTAAGCTTCACATATACCATTGTAAGATGCACCACAGGTGTAATCCCATCAATCCCCCTCCCTTTAGTCACCTCTCCCCTCCCTCCCCTCCCTTTCCCCCTTCCCCCTATTGTTAGGTTGTAACTGGGTTATAGCTTTCATGTGAAAGCCATAAATTAGTTTCATAGTAGGGCTGAGTACATTGGATACTTTTTCTTCCATTCTTGAGATACTTTACTAAGAAGAATATGTTCCAGCTCTATCCATGTAAACATGAAAGACGTAAAGTCTCCATCTTTCTCTAAGGCAGCATAATATTCCATGTTGCACATATACCACAATTTATTAATCCAATCGTGGTACGATGGGCACTTGGGCTTTTTCCATGATTTAGCAATTATGAATAGGGCTGCAATAAACATTCTGGTACAAATATCTTTGTTATGATGTGAGTTTTGGTCTTCTGGGTATATGCCTAGTACAGGAATTATAGGATTGAATGGCAGATCTATTTTTAGATCTCTAAGTGTTCTCCATACATCTTTTGAAAAGGAATGTATTAATTTGCATTCCCACCAGCAGTGTAGAAATGTT
>CAUYPK010050117.1:0-26052 GCA_963574355.1 Loris lydekkerianus | reverse complement strand
GCCCATGGCCTCATCCCGCCTTAGACCGCAGGAGCTGTCCCGAGTCCTCACAGCTGGAGTGTCAAAGCTGGGAAAAAGCCTTAGAAATCAAGGAGACGCCGTGAAGGCTACGCTGAACAGTTTGATGAGAATACTTCAGATCGTATATGAAAGCAGCACATTGTACCCTTTGATTGCATAGCTATGATTTAACAATAAAAACATATAAATTAAAAAAAAGAATGCATGGAAGTCTTTGGAGGAATTGAAATGATCTACCAATAGTGGGTTATTTCTTAGGAATCTTGTTGCCAACAAATAATCTCCCTCTATCTTTCTTCATTTATTTTTCTTTGTTTAGAGAAAGACCTTTTGTAGATTTATGTCTCTCCAGTGATACATGTCTTTGAGATATTCTTCAGAGCAGAATGTGCTTAGAGAATAATGAAATGTAATCTTGGCTCAGTGCCCTTAGCACAATGGTTATGGTGCAAGCCACATACACTAAGGGAGCTAGATTCGAACCCGGCCCAGGCCAGCTAAAACAACAATGACAGCTGCAACCAAAAATAGCTGGGCATTGTGGCGGGTGCCTGTAGTCCCAGCTACCTGGGAGGCTGAGGCAAGAGAATCGCTTAAGCCCAAGAGTTTGAGGTTGCTGTGAACGTGACGCCACGGCACTCTACTGAGGGTGTCATAGTGAGACTCTGTCTCAAGAAAAAAAAAAAAAAAAGAAAAAGAAATGTAACCTTGAATCTCTTGGTTGATTAAGACTTGTATCTCTGGATTATAGTTTTTATTGTCAAGAAAGAACACCATTTGCCTAGTGACAGCGTCTTGTGGTGGCAATAGCATTATTTGAGTGCACTTTCATATAGGGAGGAGGCAAGTCTCTTCTCTTTCCTAAAACTTTGTTTTGTTACCTGTAAAAATGGAGAGGACACCTGCCCTATCCACCATACAGTGTTACAGTAAAGATTGAAATCAGATACATTTTGCTTATGTATGAAAATTATGGTTTGTCAACCATAATAATTTATAAATATATGCTGTTAATGTTTTTAGAAACATACCTAGATCTTTAAATGATAATGCTTTGGGAAATGCATCATTTTAATAGGGATTTATGGGTATTTATGTTTTTATAATTATTTTAATAGATGGATTAATCTAAGGCGTAGACTTGGAAAATCACGCTTAAATATATTTAGGTGCTTTTTGCATGTGATAATTATATATCATATAAAACTCATGCTTACTTTAAAATTTTAAAAAATTTTTAATGTTTTCCTTTAGTTGTTCTCTAAGAGGTTCAAATCTGCTGCCATGTTGGCTGTTTTTGCTGTGTCTGCTGTAGTGCATGAATATGCCCTGGCTGTTTGCTTGAGCTTTTTTTATCCTGTGCTCTTCGTGCTCTTCATGTTCTTTGGAAGTAAGTATCTTGGCATGCTGTGAGTACTGGGTATTATGTTAAAAAGAGAAAATCATGCCGAAGAGAGATGAAAATCAAGGTAGAAAAATTAGATAGCACTAATACCTTGTCAAAGTAATATTTCTCAGCTGGTTAGAATATTGACTTTGAATAATTATGCAACCATCTCAGGTTGTTTACACTTTAAGGAAATGAACTATGTAACCTCGTGAAGACCATTAATAACACTGATTTGGCAGGTCATGAAGATTATATAAACATAATTAGTATGCACCCCTTGGAAAACTGACTATTTTTGAGTGGGTAGAGGAAGAGTTTGCATATGAATAATTCATGAAATATACTTACCTGTTCTGAATACTGTTGATGTCCTATTAATACATTTTAACAATGAAGCTTCATTTTCATTTATAAAACCAGTGACCAGAATAAAATGTATATATGTATGAACAGTTGATGGCTTTCTGTGATTTATTAAATGATGACAATAGATATCTGAGAGTCCTTATGTCCTGATAGACTGTTTTGATAACTGCCTACTTTATTTTGTTGTCTTCCTAACTCTAGTGGCTTTCAACTTCATTGTCAATGATCGCAGGAAAAGGCCAATTTGGAATGTTCTGATGTGGACTTCTCTTTTCTTGGGTAATGGCGTCATGCTGTGCTTTTATTCTCAAGAGTGGTATGCCCGTCAGCGCTGTCCTCTGAAAAATGTGAGTCACTTGTCTGATTGGAGTGCAAAAGTAACCTGTTTGTCTCCCAATTGTGAGGATTAGTGAGCATTGTTAAGGAGAAGAACCGTAGTGGAGATTATGATGAATTAGCATTAAAATGAGGGAAATATAGAGTAGAAGCATTAGTTTATCATCTGCTGTTATTGTAGTATCTTTGGTCACATTTAACTCTCCTAGTTCTTGGTTTTCATTTTTCTTTCCCTGCTTTAGCCCCTTCTAATTTTCTGTCTCCTGATAATTTAAGTATTCTCTAAGATTTTCCCAATGGTGTATATGTCTCTACCACCACCACCTAAACCTAGGTTTTTTTTTTTATCCATGTCTTCCCAAAGTAACAACTCTTGTAAAAATGTTGTACAACTTGGATATGCCTAGGATTCTGTTTCTTTTGATTTTTATATTTTTTTGGTTTTTTTTCTTGTAGCCATGTTCAGGTTTCATTTATTCTTAGGGCTTCAGTTTTTAGCCATATGTGGATAACTCCTAAATTTTAAGAGGGTATTTTCTATTTTTTATAAGAATTTTATTTTCTGGCTTAGCACCCATTGCTTAGTGGTTAGGGTGCTGGCCACATACACCATGGCTGGCGAGTTCAAACCCGGCCCGGGACCTGCTAAACAACAGTGACAACAACAACAAAAAAATAGCTGGGCGTTGTGGTGGGCGCCTGTAGTCCCAGCTACTTGGGAGGCTGAGGCAAGAGAAACGCTTAAGGCCAAGAGTTTGAGGTTGCTGTGAGCTGTGACGTCACGGCACTACCGAGGGCAGCATAATGAGACTGTCTCAAAAAAAAAAAAAAAAAAGAGAATTTTATTTTCAAGTAGCATAGTATGAAACATACACTTCTGAGTTTTCCAGCAAGCACTTTGGTTAATTTAATTGATATGGTCTGGTTAAGTGAGTCTCCTACTAGTCGAAAGCACTGCTTATAGTTACGGGTAGAATTTCATGGGTGGAAATACCCGAAGAAGTAGAGTTGCCAGGCAGTTTTTGTTTTGTTGTTTTGCAATAAGGCCTCACAATGTTGCCTAGGTTAGAGTGCATGAGTGTCATTATAACTCATTGCAACCTCAAACTCCTATGCTCAGGCAATCCTCCATTTTAACCTCCCGAGTGGCTAGAACTACAGGCATGCACCACCATGTTGGGCTTAATTTTCTGTTTTTTTCAGAGACATGGTCTTGCTCTTACAGGTTTGTCTCAAACAAACTGCTGACCTTAAGCATTCTTCCCACCTTAGCCTCCCAAAGTGCTAGGAAGGCTCATCCCTTTACCACCAGGACCCCCACAAAGTGCTAGGATTACAGCGCTGCACCTGGCCTCTAGGCACCATATTATATGGCATGTCATATATTTAATGATTTTGTCCTGCTTTCTGTATTGGCCTTCTCAGAATACCCTAAATGTCTGGTATTCTACTTTTTAAAATAAATTACAAAAATTCAGCAGGTAGAGCTACTTTTCAAGTTTATCTGGACATCCTATACTTGAATTTGGTGGCCCTCCTAAGGAGTCCTTCAATGCCTATAACCTTCCATGTTTGGAGGGAATGCCTTTTTGATATATCTGCCTGGGTATTTGTCATAGGCACTTGCAAGTGATGATGTCCACAATCAGATCAATCAGTTTTTTTGCCAAGCTTCTAGAAACTATCTCCCCCGTTTTTGTTACGTTGCCTCAGCCTTCCTCCACATTTCCTGTTAATCCCCTTTGTGCGTCTGAATCAATTGCTCTTAACTCTGGACTCTCGTCTCTGGTCATGCTGCTCTTTACACTCATATTCCACGTGTCAGATCTTACTTTTCTTTCACACTCCAGTTTGTTGTATGTCTTCCATGAAGCTTTTCCAAATTCTTGCTCCCTTTCCTATTTCCGATCTTTTACAGTACTTCACCGTTCTTCCTTTAGACAGTTCGGTAATCTAAAACCTAGTGTTTTAGTCAATTTGCATACATATTTATCATCCTTAACCTACCACTGTTTAGCTCCAGTAAGGCTGTGCTAAAATTAAACAGGCAAGATAGAGGAAGAAACTGTGCCTATTTAGAATTTGGTCAAAAGTGCATGCAATTGTTTATCATTTACTGTACTTGAAAAGCTTCATATGAAGTTTCTTTCTTTTTTTTTTTTAAAGAGACAGGGTCTCCCTTTGTTGCCCTCAGTAGATCAGTAGAATGCTGTGGCATCACAGCTCACAACAGCCTCCAGTTCTTGGGCTTAGGCCATTCTCTTGCCTCAGCCTCCCAAGTAGCTGAGACTACAGGCGCTCACCACAACACCCGGCTATTTTTTTGTTGCAGTTTGGCCGGGTTTGAACCTGCCCTCGGTATATGGGGCTGGCGCCTTACTCACTGAGCCACAGGCATCACCCCATATAAAGCTTCTAGATTGAATAAATCTGTGATACAGATAAAAGTACTGAACATCTTTTGAATTAGTGAACTGCTATTAGTTTAAAGGTTACTGAAATGCTACAGGGCATTTTAGAGATATACAATATATAATATTAACATTTCCTGTTCCCACACTTCTATAGTTCCCACATAAACTATTCTTCTATTCTTTTTATTTCCCTTTGTAGCCCACATTTCTAGATTACATCCAGCCACGTTCCTGGACTTGTCAATACATGTTTTAGAAGTTTGGACTTTGTTTCCTTCTGTGTTGCTGAAGATTGGGTGATTCTTCTTGATTTGGAGCCTGTGGTTTCCAGCTATTACTGAAGTTACCTGCGTCATTTGGGCCATTGCAAGCTTTATGGATGACTCACTCCATTCCTAGGTCACTTGTAGCAAAACTGTTGGAAGTTCACTGGAATCTTACATACTTAAGCAGGACGTTTTGTTGTTGGGATGGGGACAAGAGAAGGGAGACTAATAGTTGAGGCATTGTTATTTCTTGTTGGTCGTATCACTTTTAGCTTTGGTAATTATAGCTATTTTGTTTTCTTGGCTCCGTCCAATCAGAAACTGAACATCATACTTTCTTGGCCACTGAATTAGCCAAAAGACTTATGAAGAAATTGTTTAAGTACCTCTGGGTTAGAATTTTTTTCCATGCCCATTGTTGGAATATAGGCTAATTAAACATCCAGTTGGGTAGAAAAAAATGTGGAACGATTTTTGCTATTTGTAGTAGACAAAATGTTTTCCAAAGATGATCTTGTTATATATCCAGTTTTATACACATATATGTATACATACATACATACATATATATATTTTAAAGTTCAGTTCTACTGAAGTTTTTACCTTGTTTTCTCTAAAGATTATGATTTCTGTGAAGCAAAAAAATTGCCTTTCACCTTGAATTCTTAAGTTTACATCAATATTACATTGAGGGTATCAGAAGTAGTAAGGGAAAATGAAAGAAGTAGCACAGGCAAAAGAAAAACATTTCCTCTTATAAATTCCAAAGTAATTTTTAGAAAAATTTTTAAGTCAATCATGTGTTTAAATTATTTTGTTTGTCTTGGTACTTAACATGGAAGATATGTTTTTTAACCTTAAGGTATTAAGATCTTTGAAGTTATTTAGAAGTATCCTTTAGAACAATTATTTTATTGTCTAAAAGATACTGACTTAGCTTGAATTATTGTGCAGACTAGTGAGTCTGTAATATAACTATTGCTCACCTCCTTTAAGGATCCAGAAGCTGGCTTCTGCATTTGTTCAATTATTATACTTTTAATGGTAGTATGTTTTCAGGCGAAATAAATTAATGTGTGATTGCTTTTAATAAAATGTAATCTATTATGCAATATTTCCATTTTATACAATGCCCATTACTAATACAATGTGGTGTGGGAACTACTTTGTTTGCAGATGTGAGGTGTGATTTTGTTTGTAAAGATAGAACATTGCAAAGGATGTCACAAACCTACCTTCTGGTTCTACCTTCCACCCAAAGAAATGAGACTTACGAATTATTCAGGTGATTATTGTTAATTGAAGGTCCTCTTGGTACAGTTTGGAATTGTTTTAAAGTCAGTTTTGAATCTTAGAAGAAGGTAAGTAGAGTTTCTAAATAGACACATCCTACTTTAGGCCACAAGTACCCAGCCTACTCACCTATTTTATTCACCATGTCTTTGATCCAGATACATTTAGGCAGATTTTAAACATCAAATGCAACTTAAACACAAGCACACCTCAAGGGAGGTTACTTGTAAAAAGGTATTCAATGTTCTCTGGCAGTAATGTTCTACGACAATAGTATTGTAATTATAATGGAACCATAACCTTCTAACAAGACTGCTTTAATATAGATGGTTATTTCTGGCATTTTTCATAAATATTAAAATGAATGAGTTACTTGAACTTATAACTTCATTTTAAAGATAATGAGAACAGATTGGTCTATGACTTGGTTATGAATAAGCCAATCTTCTGAAGCAAGAGAATGGAATTTTAGGTGTATATTTTTGTTAAGTGCTGTAAATGTGTACTTACACAACAGGACTTTGTTTCTCTGTAGTGTTTCTGAATACTGTATAGGTTAGTTGATAATGGCTAGCTTTTATTTATTTATTCTTTGAGACAGAATCTCACTTTGTTGTCCTTGGTAGAGTGCTGTGGTGTCACAGCTCACAGCAACCTCAAACTCTTAGGCTTAAGCAATTCTCTTGCCTCAGTCTCCTGAGTAGCTGAGACTACAGGCCCTGCCACAATGCCCAGCTATTATTTATTTATTTATTTTTTAAGAGACAGTGGTCTTGGTCTTGCTCTGGCTGGTCTCGAACCCTTGAGTTCAAGCAATCTACCCGTCTCAGCCTCCCAGGTTCTGGGAGTACGTGAGTCACCACGCCCAGCAATGGCTAGTTTTTAGAAGTCCTGCACTTCCCTTTATTAGTGATTTTTCTCCCTGAGATTGACAGCAAATGATACGTAGAATTTAGAGTGGTAAAACTGTCCTAAAAAACTTGCAAAAACATTTATAACAGTTAAAGAGATGGCCATTTTCTGTGAGAGAAACTGGTTTGATAGCCATGATCTGATTGTGGTCTGCTTTTAGCAAAAATCTTTTCTTCAAACCATCATTTACACTATTTAAACAAACAAACAAACAAAAAAACCCTAAAACCTCTTGCTAATATGTTTCATGAAGAATGATTTCTTTTTTTCACTATTTTGCTAATAGTGAAAATTATTTTCAGTTAACAGGATAATTCTGTCTTCTCAAAAGCAATGTGCTTAAATTTCTTTTTTATAAGAAGTATTAATGATAGTAACCATGATTTGGGGGTGTATTATTCAACAGAACAATTAAGTATATTTCTCTTTCTTATTACCTCTAATTTGATCTTCTAAGTACATTTATGCATGGGATTAATTTGCTAGATACTTTCATTCTCAATCCTGAATAATGAAGCAAAATAGAATTTTATTTTGTTCTTTGGTGGATTAATGTACTGTAATTGTGCAGGTAAAGCTGCTTGCCTCGTGTTATAATTAAATTAGAAAACTGAGGCTGCTTTTAACATGTCAGTAATTTAACATTTGCAAGCAAAGGAGCGGGGTAAATGTTTTCTCCTTTTTCATTAGTTGCAAGATATAGGTAGGTGAAAACTAGCAGGTTAAGGAAGTACAATATATTTGCAAACATAGGTTATGTCGTAGAGCTAATTCATTTAATGTAGACGATTTACAGTATAATTTTAAAATGCTTGCCTGAGAGATTTTATTTTAAAGTCTTATAGAAAACATCATGTATTTAAAAGTTGGTCATTTGGTCTCCACAGCCTAAAAAGATATAATGTATTAATTGCTGAGAGGTCTTTTGTGCAAAGAAAAAGTCTTTGTTTTGAATGGGTATAAATACCTTTGAGCAGCATTCATTTGTATAGGAAAAAATAATGAAGGTCAGATAACTCTGTAGGATCAAGGTGGCCTGATAACAGTGTAGTAGTTTGAACTTTTAGTTATGGAACCATTTTTTTTTTTTTTTTAATGTTAGACTTAAGCCCAGCACACATAACAGATAAAACGTACCTTCTTTTGGTTGAGATAGTTATGATGAGCCTGAAACCCTTCTTGCTTGGCAGACTTACTCTCTCCCCCCAAAATACGCTGAAATGTACTGGTGCCGTGAACAGAGCATAGGCTTTGATTAAGATAGTGCCACACTTATTAGCAATGTGACCTTAGGAAAGTTGGTTAATTTGTCAGAGCCACAGTTTTCCTCATTTGTAAAATGGGCGTAATAACTACCTCATAGGAGTATTGCAAATTCCTAGCTTCCATAAATTCTAAACCTTATCCTTCATATCTGACTCATTGGTATCTTTTAAAAATGTAAATGTCTCGAATGCTGCATACTCCCAAGACTATGTACTTTGAAGTAGACTCTCAGAATGATATCAGCATTGGACCTTGATATACTAGATTACTGCGCAATAGGATTTACCTGCTTTTTTCTTTTTCTTTTTTTTTTTTTTTTTTTGAGACAGAGTCTCACTATGTCACCCTGGCTAGAGTGCTGTGGCGTCAACAGCTTACAGCAACATCAGACTCTTGGGCTTAAGCGATTCTCTGCCTCAGCCTCCCAAGTAGCTGGGACTATGGGTGCCAAGCCATACCTGGTAATTTTTACAAAAGTTTTAAAGGTACTCGTTCATGTCTCTGTCTTTCTAAAATGACTTTTATGTTTATCCACTTTGGCAGTAAGGCAGGGTAGCAAGCTTTTACAAAAATAAAGAAATATGCATCTGGTGTTACCTAGGTATTTATGTCAAATGTGTGCAACTAGTGTGTACACTTAAGTTTTAGAATTTATGGATGGGATAGAGACTACTGAGGCCTTATTTCTACAAAGAGAATGCTTACAATTATAAAAAGCAGAATAAATTTCTTAATGGAAGATAGCTCATACTCTTGTTATAAATTTGACCTGCTTACTAATTTTGGGCAAAATTTAGCTATGTATAGTGTATAGCTATACACTATTCACACAAAGATCTGTCTACTATGTTATTTATCTTTAAGATTTTTGACTGAAACTGAAGGAACTGGGACATAAATGTTTTAAGGAATAAAAATATTATGAGTAAAGCTTATGTAGGGATTTGATTCCTTTTTAACATCATTAAAGTTTTTATTAGGTAGTACAGCATTTAATTGTTACATAAGAGCCCAGTTTAAAGAGAAGATTAAAAAATAGCTACTCAGGGTGAACCAGAGAGAGCAGTGCCCTCCTCCTTGACCCTAAATTTAACATCTAGTTTGAAAATCAGTAATAAAATTGATAAGCTTTAGGTTTGGAAGAGAGCTGGTATAACCTATATAGTTTACTGAACCCTTAATAAAGTTTCCCCTTTTTGGAGATAAAATATAAAGGCTTCAATAGCTAATTTGGACTTGTGGAAGGGAGTTAATTTCAGAAGTGATAACATTTAAGAAAAAAACCCTCAAACTGCCCTGTCATGTTTATTTTTCCTAAGTGCTCTCTTATTTATACATGAATATATTCACATTTCTGGTGTCAATAACCCCTTTTTAACAGATTGCTAAATTTTAAGCTGATAGATAGTATACCATGCTTTGTGGTGTGTTTTTCTCAGTGAAGCAGTAGCCATACTTTGTTTTAAATCCTTTTGAAATAGGCAGTTCATGCACCCAGTCACATACTCTCTGAAATAGTTTGAATTCCCATGTGCAAACGTGCCAATTCTTGGGTGGGCAGAGAGCTGAAAGCCCATTGAAGACTCTGCCATGTGGGATAGAGAAGCTGCTTCCTGTGCCTGCATCTTTCCAGCTTGTATGTTAATCCATAATGTTCTAAGAGCAACAGAAACGTCACATAAAGTTGTTTTCAAAGGTTTTCATATTAATTAAATTTCTAATTCATTCCTGTTTGCTATTTTCCTGAATTCCTATTCTCTCTTGTAAGTTCTTGTTTGTCTCATCACTGGTGCCAATACTTTGTTAATATGTATTATATTAGCATTTACTTAAAGAATTTAAACTTATACACACACACAAAGCGGCAAAGTACTGCAAATGTGAAAAATGTGTTCAATAAATATATTTGGAAAAACCCTGCTGTTTTAGAAGTAACTTCAAGTGCATTTAGTATTAGCTCTATGGTTCATGTTCATAAATGCTTTTCATCATAATGTCAGGCAGCTTTATATGCTGAATGTGGCCAAAAGAAAGGGGAAAATACTGGACTTTCTTGTCCAGGCTAATAGAAGGGAGCTGTGTTACAGATTACAAAGAAATTCTGGGGCCCAGTTGTGACTTTGTACTTGCATCAAGAAGAGTAGCAACATCGACTTGTCAGCCTCCGATCTTCTGTGGTAATGATCTGGTGCTTGATTCCTTTTGCTCTTGGCCTTTAAAAACCTGTAAGTTGGGCGGTGCCTGTGGCTCAAGGAGTAGAGCGCCGGCTCCATATACCAGAGGTGGCAGGTTCATACCCAGCCCCGGCCAAGAACTGTAAAAATTAAAAAATAAATAAATAAATAAATAAAAAATAAACCTGTATAAGTGTGTTTAAGAAAGCACCACTCCTCTACAGCAGTGAGTAGAAATGGACTTGGGTTTCTAATGAAAGGTAAAGAATCTATTGGGCAGGAAATATCCCTTTTAAGACAAGATAGGGGAAAACACGTTTTGAAGCAATTTAGGTTGCTTCTACTCTGTTAATTGTTTGAACGTCTCTCTAGGGTGTTGCTGGTGGGACAGTATTGAGGTGGGGGCCTTAACAGGTGATTGGGACATGAGGGCTCCTCCCTTATAAATGGGATTCAGGTCAGCCCTTCTGACAGCATTTGGCCTAATTGCCCTTCCTCGACTCCTGCCATGTAAGGACAGTGTTCCCTCCCTATGGAGGATGTAACTCAACAAACACCTGAATCTACTGGCACCTCGGACTTCCCAGGCTTGGGAACTAAGAAATTTCTGTTCTTTATAAATTATCTGGTTTCAGGTATTCTTTTAGCTACTCATAATAGGAACTGTAGAGACAGACAAAAGTGGTTTGGGTTTTCTCACCCATGGCCTTGGGTATGGGACAAGATAAAGTTGTCTAGGCTTTCTTACCCATGGGAAAGTGCCATGGCTTCCTAGAGAGCCATAACTGTGTACAGTGAACTCATGCTCATCTAATGCTGCTTGGTGTGCTGCCATTATTGTTCCCCTGGGTATAGATGTGTACAAGACTTCTATGTGCTGATTGTGGATCACAGAATGTGGACTTCTATGTAATTCAGCTCCTTCGACGCCAGGAGGACTTCCCAAGTTTGCTCACCAAGCTGAATAAAGCCATGTTGCACCTGCCTTCCATGCCTGAGTTTCTGTCCCATCTGTCTGAATCAGAACACTGGCATTACAGGAACCTATTATGATTAATACTTAACATTGCAACCTTCTTATTTTCCACCCTGGGTTGAGTGCCATGGTGTCATAGTTCACAGCAAACTCAAACTCTTGGGCTTGAGTAATTCTTTTGTCTCAGCCTCCCAAGTAGCTGGGACTATAGGCGTGCACCACTACACCCAGCTAGTTTTCTAATTTTAGTATAGAGGGGGTCTCTTGCTTAGGCTGGTCTTGAATTCCTGAGCTCAAGCAATCCACCCACCTTGGCCTCTTACAGGGATGAACCACCAGGCTGGGTGATACTGCAACATTCCTTTCCACAGAAGCACATGTAACACCAACAGTCAAGAAGTGCTCTATAGCTCTCTTGATAGATTAGCTGTAACTCACTTGTCTCTGCTGTGGAGAAAGTAGGAAGGGAGAAATCCCTTCAGAAATGAATCATGCCCATTTTGGGGGCCAAGTAGGGGCAAAGCCATTGTGGCGATTTTTCTTGACAAATTTATGAAAATTTGAGGGCCTTGTCCTTTTAGGCTTAGCTTACATTTGGACTCAACTAAGTTCATACATCTAACTTATAAAACTGGTATAACCGTTTGTAAATAAGTGAGGAAACAGTCATGGAGTAGCATACTCAGGGTTGGCCATGATCACTGCAATTTGCTCTCTGTAGAAGCCCAGCTTAGTGTATGATGAGAAAGATGAATTTATTCTCAGAGACTGCAACCCTATGCCAGATACTGTGCTGTCACTGAAGATACACATGTGAACAAGGCAAAAGCATAATTTTTCCTGTAGGCTTACCCATGTGTGAATTGAATGACACAGAACTAAAAGGCTGAGGCATCATTTTAGTTTTAGGGGAGACTTTCTTGTGCGGAAGCAACAGTAGAAGCTGCTTTCTCCCTTGGAAAGTGTTTAGCTGAGCAGTGCCTAGATTTCTTCTTAGTGTCTCCTTTTAAACGTTTCTAACTGGTACCTTTGTTTTTTAATAACTTGAAATACAAATACCAGCCTGCTTCCCACTCAGTCTTCTCCAGGGCACTGTGCATGCTCTAAGCGTCTGCAGGTGTGTATATAATCCCTGCCTACATGCTTAGGAAATGAGTTGGTAAAAAGATTTGATGCAAAAGCATACTCACTATTTGTTTTTCCCCCAAACAACCTGGGCATGTTTGGTGCTAACACTGCCTTCTATGTAATGTTTTTCCACCTGAAGCCCTGGAGAACCCTATTATTACTTGGCATTGAATGGCCACAGAGGTCACCAACATGCACAATTGGTCTATTTATACCTGATTCTTTTACCATCACTATGCCTTGATGTTTTCTATTTAGGAAAACTTTTACCTGCTCATATTACATTTTGCTATGGTGTTTTCCATTAAAGATCTCAATAGTATTTTACTTTACTCCATTTTAGGGTTCCCTTGGTATAATTAAAAATTAGGAGAAGAGTTTCCCAAGAGTAGCAATTATTTTTCAGTAGTGATGATTTTATTGTAATAGTCTTGTTTATGTTTGAGACCTTTGTTGAAAGTCTAAGACCTGTATATGTTGTGTGTGTGTATACAAATAATTGCCTTTCTTTTCCACCCAGATGTCTCAGTGGTGCTGCAAAGTGAGTATGTCTTCAATTGAATCTTTCCAAGGCCCTCCTCTACCTGGTCTGCTTCCTCAATTCCCAGTTTCAGTAAATGGCAGTAGGTCACCATACCATTGAATGGGATAGAAAATGATTAGTAACCTTTAGGGGTGCCCCCTGTGGCTAAATGGAGTAGAGCACTGGTCCCATATGCCAGAAGTGTAGGGCACTGGCCCCATATGCCAGAGGTGGCGGGTTCAAACTCAGCCTTGGCCAAGAAAATGAGAAGTAACCTTTGATGTCTTTGTTTTTCCACAGTACAGATCTAATCACTTCCCAAATCCTACAGATTTTACTTTCTGTGTAATCTCTTAAGTGTGTTAACTTATTTCTATCTGCTCTATTAATACTCTAATTTTAACTAGGGTAAGAATACAAAAGATTAGTTACTTCCCTACATAACTTGATAAGCCATGTATGAACTGGCACTGGAGTTTGGGGGACTCTGAAGTGTCATGGCTATGGTTTCAAACTATATGACATCAGTGAGGAGGGAGAAAGGCTACTTGAGCATTGCCTTGATTCTGTTTATCTCTTGTTTTTATGTTTTGTTTTATGCCAGTTAAGATAAACTATGTGTATTTTAATTTTTCCAAAATTAGAGTGACAGGAGAGGGTAAAATGCTTAGATGCCCAACATGTGCGATTAAAAGAGTTCAAAGGGAGCAAGGAGATTTTGTGTTTTGAACACTCTTACCATTTTTCTCACAGCTGTTACTCTGGAAACAAGAGCCTTAATTCTGTCAACGCAAAACAAGGACGATGTGATCTAAATGTCAAGGACCGGGCAACTTACGCAATAAGGGAACTCAAGTTTTTGATTCCTCAATTTCCTCCTGAATTTGGTTTTTATAAAAAATGAGCAAAGCAACAACGACAAAAAAGGGATAGGGAGACTGAAAACTTTTAAAGAGACCCCGTTCCCACCTCGCGACATCTTGGGTCCGCAGTCACACAAGTCCGCCCCGTGGGCAACCCCCGGCGCCTGCGCACTGGCTCCTCCGGCGGCCGAAAGCCCCGGCCCCAAGACACTTTCGGATTCCGGGACTACGAGCCGATTAAGCATTTCTCTACGATTACTGAACCTATGCTGTGACTTAAAACATCGAAGTTAGGGGAGTTTGTTTCTTGGCTTCTCCCTCTGCTGCCGGCACCGCTGAAGGCAGCCCCCGTTGAGGGTTGCTAAGGCTCGGGGTCTTGCGTTTCTATGACGACAGAAAAAGGCGTCCGGGGAAAAGGCGAGGGGACCGGAGGAACCCTGGCGCGAAACAATTTGCCGGACAGAGCACCGCCGGTGTCGGTTTCCTGTCACTTTTAATGAGAAATGGTTTGAACCCTGCGGAACTCCTGAGTTCACGGAACTGGTGGGCGCGTGAGCGCTTCTTACAAGGGAGGCGGGAGACCCGGGCCCGCCGGCCCAGAGCCAGTGACTCCACCGGGGCGGGGGGCCGCGGTCTGTGGGGCGGGCAGAGCGCGTCCTTCCCCGCCTGCGTCCGGACCCAGACGCACCCACGCGCTTCTCGGTCGCTTCAGGTGACCTGGGAGAACAGAGAGGTCTCCTCAAAAAAGATAAACCATGCTAGATGAATCAATCCTGATTTGGGGTTGTTTTTGTTTTGTCTGCAGGACGGTGCGGCAGGCTGCAAGTTTCAGCACGGCGCTGATTTGTTCATAAGTTAGATTTCCGGAGGAATATTTCAAATTACTGAAGAGTGATAGGAGGCATTGTTATTATGTCTTTCCCGAAAGCATCCTCCATACCAATAAACTCTTCGTCCACGTCTGAGAGCAAAAAGTCAAAAGTGTCTGTAGCCAAGGAAGAGACTAGAGGTAACCTTCCAGGATCCCGCAGACAAACCATCGTAGCGATAGACAGAAATCACAATGCATTCACCATTTTTCTTAATCTGAGATTGAGTACCTCAGTTAGCTACGTTTTCCTAACACAACTTTAAATAAAACCAGAACCCATTCCTTTTACAGGAGTTAGAGTCCTGTTTCACTACTCCACACAAGGACCATGTTTATAATTCTTTTCACATGACGATGAATTTCATATTGTTTTAAATTCACCCTATTTCAAATACCGATAACTGTGTGAAACAGCATTTTTTAAAATTTGGTTTCTTCTCCCTGACTTTAAAGAACTTTAAAAATGTAACGGTGTAGATAAGAAAAATGCATGCAGTTTAGTACAACATGCCAATTTTAGTAATTTTTCTAAATGAGAGTAATTCCTCAAGAGTTTCATTCATATATGGATAAATGCAAATCTGTACTAGAGACAACTAATGTTATCTTTATCCCCATTATGCTGAAGCTTTCTCCACTCTTACTTTCACCTTGTGTTTGGGGAAAATTGTACACCCAATCCTTTTTTTTTTCCCCTAGGTTTTTTTTATTTTTTTGTTTTTTGTCTTTGAAATTGAGTCTTGCTTTGTTGCCTGGTTAGAGTGCAGTGGCATCATCTAAGTTCACTGCAACCTCAAACTCTTAGTTCTTTTGATGTTCTAACTTTATTCCAAGCTCTTGAGAGATAGAGATTTAGTAATACAAACCTTAAGAAGTTTCAGGCTTAGTGCCTGTAGCTTGGGGCCTACTGGTTAGGGCACCAGGCTTGCATCCGGGCTGTTAAACAATGACAACTACAACAAAAAAATAGCCCGGCATTGTGGCAGGCGCCTGTAGTCCCAGCTACTTGGGAGGCTAAGGCAAGAGAATTGTTTAAGCCCAATAGTTTGAAGTTGCTGTGAGTTGTGATGCCATGGCACTGTGAGAGCAACATAGTGAGACTCTGTCTCAAAAAAAAAAAAAAAAAAAAGTTTCAGTGCTACAAGATACTTCTTTATAGAAATAGATACTTCTTTATAGAAATAGATGTAAACTATACTACATGAGGAGCATAGATTAAGGACAATGACAGCTCAACTCTACTTGACTTCATAGGAGGACTTTTCCTATATTAGTCTTACAACCCACCTTTATAACTCCTCTGTCCTAGTCAAGCTGAGTAGAATACTCTCTATGGTTCTTATTCCATCAGTTTGTTCAGATTGTTCCACTCTCTTCATTTTCAACAATCCCAGTTCCACCTTTACTTTTAAACTCAGTTCAAATCCTCCCACTCTACCAATGCCTCCATTTTATAAGATTCTCACCTTAGAATCCATGTAAGAAAAATTACTTGATAGTTTGGGTAAGAGGAGGTTATTTTGTTTTTGTTCTTTGTCCTTTTCTTTCTTTCTTTCTTTCTTTCTTTGTCCTTTTCTTTCTTTCTTTCTTTCTTTTTTTTTTTTTTTTTTTTGCAGCTTTTGGCCTGGGCTGGGTTTGAACTCCCTCCCCTCCCCCCCCCACCTCCGGCATATGGGGCCAGAGCCCTATTCCTTTGAGCCACAGGTGCCGCCCTGTCCTTTTCATATCAAAGGGAAAATAGACTTTTTTTTTTTTTTTGAGGCAGAGTCTCAATATGTCGCCCTGGGTAGAGTGCCATGGCTTCACAGTTCACAGCAACCTCCACCTCTTGAGCTTAAGTGATTCTCTTGCTTCAGCCTCCCAAGTAGGTGGGACTACAGGCGCCCACCACAATGCCTGGCTATTTTTTTGTTGCAGTTGTCATTGTTGTTTAGCTGCCCTGGCCTGGTTTTGAACCCACCAGCCTCAGTGTAATGTGGCTGATGTCGTAACCACTGTGCTATGGGCACCAAGCCTAGACATTCTCATCGTGAGTTTATCTCAGGTTACTGAGCAAGAAGAGTAAGTTGATTTTCAACTTTGGGGAATAATGCAGGGTCATCTCTGTACCTGAGTTTTTGAACCTGTGTGCAGTGTAAAGTGTGTAGGGTGGGGTGGACAATATTCACTAATAGAGAAAGACTAGATGAGCTGTAATGTTCTCTTGACTATATGATGTTCAGTGTTTTAAGTATTGTTACTCTTGTCAACGAGAAGCAATGTTTGTTTCTGTAAGAAAGATAGATGGAATTGAGGAAGCAGTGTGGGAAGCTCCCTCTAACCCAAAAATCTGTAATAAGAGTTTTTTTTCCATTACTTTCTTAGGACTTCCTGAACTAAGAGAGAAAAAAAATGTGGTGGATCATTCAAAATCCCTTCCTACTTCCCTTAAAAATGAGTTCATTCCTGAGGAAGTTCTTCTTTCTTTGACCTCTGCAGCCAATGCTGGTCCTTGTCCTGAAAACTTACTGCCTCCTAAGAAAGCTAAACCCCCACAGGTATTTGTATGTACTTGTTTAGAGTACTTGGGAACATCTTTTTGTATCTGGTTTGTTAAGTATTTATTGAGCATATGTTATATATTCCAGATAATTTTAAGATGTTTGTTAAAATAATTTCTTAGATTGAAAAATCTTTTGAATGAATGTTTCCAAGGCTCTTGAGTATTTCTTTCTTTCTTTTTTTTTTAGAGACAGTCTCACTTTGTGGCCCTCAGTATAGTGCCGTGAAAATGATCTGTTAGTCTTCATATTTTTCATTTACTATAGAATTGGTCTAGTTTTAGTCTTTCTCTGTTATTGAACAAAAAATCTGCTCTGTTTTCCTTAGAGTATCCAAAGGCCCTTAATGTAATTATTGTACTTAGAAATAAAGAATAGATTTTATTGATTAGAGCGCCCTCTGCTGGATAGTCATCTGTTTTTGCTTAAAATTTTTTTTTATTTTTACATATGCATGTGTTTATTAGGTTTCCATTTTTTTGCCTTCACAAAATTAAAAAGGCTTAAAATTTAATAACAATGTTTAAAATAAGGACTAGAAACAAAAACCTCATAAAGAACGAACGAACAAATACATTCAGAAAAGGAATCTGACAATTGCTACATCTAAATATTAAGCAATAATAATAATAATGCAAAGAAAGTAACATTCACATTGTCAAATAAGAGTATGTCTAATAGAATGCTTTGACTCTGAGTCATCAGTTAACTTCTATTTTTTTTAAGTATCAAAAATAGACAACTAATATTTATAAATAAAAGATAATTTCAAAAAACAGATCATGCCAAATCTTATGGACAATAGAAAAAGAAGAAATACTTCAAAATCATTCTGCTTGATCTGGGTACACCTGATACTAAAATTGGAGAAAATATATTATTATAAAGGGGAAATTACAAACATATGTCACTTATAAATGAGGATGCAATATCCTAAACATATTAACAAGTTGAATTAAAAATTAATGTTTAAGTAATTTTGACCAAAGTACATTACTGTTTTTGCTTTTTTCCAGAATGTTCTTCCACGCTCTATAGACCCTGTCTGGCATCACCCTATTAGAAGGAATAAATTCAAATATCTGATAGACCAACCCGTCTCCATAACAGGAGCTGGAAGGTAAAGAAGGAAGACAGTGGGGGTAGATGCAGATAAATAGAATTAAGTTCTCATTTTGTATGATTGCCCTGGGGGGACAGTATTAGGGAAATCATAGATTACAAAACTTGCAGTATACTTGATGAATCAGAATAAATTGGAAAGGCCCAAGGGCCTTCTTTTTGTGTAAGATTATTATTGGTAGGATAGCAATAGTTGCTGGCTTTACATAGTTTTGGATTATTTACATTTTTTTGCATGTCATTGTATATTTGTCCCTATCCTCTCCTGTTACCTTTTGTACACTAGTAAAAGGGATAAAATCCAACATGGAAAATGCCTTTAGTGCCTCTTTCATCTGTATGCATATCTTTTTTGCATTTCTTAGAAGAAAGAGCAAGGTAACTTAGCTTCATGATATGGAAAACCCTGAAAAACAAAAGCATTAATTCCTGGTTCTCATCAAAGGGAAACCTTAACATTTACACTGTTCCAGATCAGATCACTAAGTACTATTTTTTGTTTTTATATTATTTCTAAAAAATATTCTAATTATCAGCATTTCCCCTGTTAAGATTGAGACCTGCTCATTTTCTATATATTGTCCACAAATCAATTTGTTCCATGTATGCCCCTTGCTTAAATGTCACTCCTGAAAGAAATGTTTAAACTTACCATACTTAGGTAGGTTATTTAGTCTTTCTGAGGTTCCATTTTCTCATCCATAAAAAGGGAATAATATGCTTGCTCAGTTTTGTGGGTCTCCAAAGGATACTATAAAGCACAAATGAGATAATGGATGTAAGAGCACTTGTAAATCTGTAAGTGCTACTTAAATACAAGGTGTTATTATTCATCTATGTCTCAGTGCAAGAAAAAGTGCAGAAACTTGTCCTGTTGAATCTTATATCCTAGGGCTTTAGTGTCATAAAGTACTGGTATTTAATTTTGTGTCTTCAGGTCATAGTTATAATTATTAGTAGTAATAATTTGTAGTTATGGGTTGTTTGAAGTATTTTCTAAAAATTAATTGGCTATATCTGAATGTGGCAAGACACTGACATTAAATTTTTAAAGTGAAGAGAATTCTGAGTTGGAGTTTTTAAAATGTGAAGATCAAGTAGACAGGATAATGCTTCCTCCTTGACAAACCTGCCCCCCTCACTAAAAACATCCTCACTCTAATCCCAGAACCTGTGAATACATACTGTATGTGGCAAAGAATGCTTTGCAAATATGGTAAAGGTTGAGGACCTTGAAATGGAGAGATTATCCTAGATTATTAGGGTAAGCCCAGCCTAATTACCTGAATCTTTAAAAATGGAAAAAGAAGGCAGTTAAATTGGTCAGAGAGATGAAGACAGGAGGAGACAGAGTGAAGAAGACTTCAACATCCCATTGCTGGCTTTGAAGATGGAAGAAGAGGGAACACAGCAAAAAATAATGCACTTGGCCACTAGAAACTGGGGCTTCTTAGTGACAACTCATTTGACTACTATCAAGGAAACAGGAATCTAAATCTTCCAACTGCAAGGAAATGGATCTTCCTCTAGACCAGTGATTTTTAACTGGTGTACCATGAAAATTTTTAAAGATTATTACTTATATTATTGTCAAAAGAAGTTCAAAGCACAGTAAGTATATTCTTTTTTTCCCCCTTTTTTTAGAGACAGAGTCTTACTTTGTCACCCTCGGTAGAGTGCCGTAGTGTCTCCAGCAACCTCCAGCTCTTGGGCTTAGGTGATTCTCTTGCCTCAGCCTCCTGAGTAGCTGGGACTATAGGCACCTACCACAATGCCTGGCTATTTTTTGTTGCAGTTTGGCCAGGGCTGGGTTTGAACCCACCACCCTTGGTATATAAGGCCACTGCCCTATTCACTGAGCCACAGGCACTGCTCATTGTATTCTTTTTTTTACTCTTTTTTAAGAGTAAAAAAGAGATTTCTTTTTTAAGAAATGAGACAGAGTTTCATTTGTTGCCCTTAGTAGAGTGCTGTGGTGTCATAGCTCACAGCAACCTCAAACTCTTGGGCTCAAGCGATTCTCTTGCCTCAACCTCCCTAGTAGCTGGGACTACAGGTGCCTGCCACCATGCCCACCTATTAGAGGTGGAGTCTTGCTCTTGGCTCAGGCTGGTCTTGAACCTGTGTGCTCAAGCATTCCACCCACCTTGGCCACCCACCATGTGCTGGAATTACAGGCATGAGCCGCTGCACCCAGCCTTTTTACTCTTTTTTTGATCAACATAATTTAAGTATGCTGGGGAAGTTTAACTGTAGGTTCAAGTGTCTTGTGAGATAAAAAATGGTTGAAAAACACTGGTCTAGGGCAGTGCCCGTAGCTCAGTGGGTAGGGCGCCAGCCACATACACCAAGGCCAGCTAAAACAATGACAACTGCAATACCAACAAAAAAAAAATAGCCAGGTGTTGTGGAAGGCACATGTAAGTCCCAGCTACTTTTGAGGCTGAGTAAAAGAATCGCGTAAGCCCAGGAGTTTGAGGTTCCTGTGAGCTGTGCGCTACGGCACTCAACTGAGGGCGACAGTGAGACTGTCTCAAAAAGAAAAAAAAAGTTAAACATAGAGTTACCTTATGACTTATTAATTCTACTCCTAGCTATATACCCAAAAGAACTGAAAACATGTTTTGTATGAAAACTTACCTGTAAGTATTCATATCATCATTAATCATATAGCCGAAAAGTAAGAACAACCCAAATGTCTGTCAGTTGATGAATGGATAAACAAAATACTATGTATCCATACAACAGGATTTTGATCATCCATAAAAAGGAGAGAAACACCGATACATACTACATTGAGAATGAACCCAGAGAACATTATGCTAAGTGAAAGAAGCCAGTTACAAAAGGGCACACATACTATGTGTTTCTATTTATATAAAATGTCCAGAATAGGCAAATCCAGAGACACAAAAGGTAGATTAGTGGTTGCCAAGGGCTGAGGGGAGGAGGGAGTAAAGAACAATTGTTAACAGGTATGAGGTATTTTTTTTTGGGGGGGGGGTGGTGATGAAACTATTCTGGAATTGATATTGGTGATAGTCATACAACTTTGACAATATATTAAAAATTGTCATTTGTGAATATATTAAAAACTTGTAAATTGTACCTTTAAAGCAGTGGTCCCCAATCCCCACGTTTGGACTGGTACCCATTCGTGGCCTATTAGGAACTGAGCTGCACAGTGTAACTGCCTGAGCTCAACCTCCTGTCCTGCCTCCTGCGCCTCCCATGGAGAAACTCTCTTCCATGAAACCAGTCCCTGGTGCCAAAAAGCTTCTGTTAGGAACTGGGATGCCCAGCAGGAGATGAGTGGCAGGCAAAAGACTGAAGCTTCCTCTGGGTTTATAGCCAGTAGTCGGCACTCCCATCACTACCTGAGCTCTGCCTCCTCCCACTCCCCCACCTTCATGTGTGGAAAAATTATCTTCCATGAAACCAGTCCCTGGTGCCAAAAAGGCTGGGGACTGCTGCTTTAAAGGAATTAATCTGTGGTATGTGAATTATATCTCAATAAAGAAAAATTGCTATCCCGTTAGCAATGACCCAAAAACTGGGGAGCTGAAATCAAGAGGCTGTTACTGGCACTGCTGTTACCACACTGCCTCTCCAGACTTGGGTATCTGGAGGATGGATTCTAGAATGTTGCTTCAGAAAAAACACTTTTATGTGATATCATCAGCAAAATCAGGAAAACAGGGCAGGAAAAATTGTTTCTGCCTCACTTCAACTTCCAGAATCTCACAAGAGTGCATCTACTTGCACTTAATTCACACCCAGAACCCTAGCTGTATGGGTGTCTGTGAAAGTGCTTTTCAACCTCTGCAATCAAAGTCCAGGAGTTGAGGTTGCAGTGAACTATGATGATGCCACTGCACTCTCCTTGGAGCAAGACTGTCTCAAAAAATGAAATGAAATAAAGCACAAAATAAAATAATGAAATAAAGAAGGTATCCAGCACAACAAGTGTCTACTGTATGTATGTATTGCCCTAGTCTAGGTCTTAGAAATATAACCAGACATTTCTCAAGGTACTTATAGCTTTAAAATTCATATTACCTAAATTTTCAAGAAAAGATACTATGTTATATATGCTCGGTTTAAGAATCCTGCCAAATTTTAAATACATTTTAGAAAGAAAAAAGTATATCTCAGTTATTTGGAAAATCAATCATGCCCTGGCAATTTTAGATAAAAGACACGCTCATTTATACACCTAACTCAACCAGTGATGATTTGGAGAAAAATTTGAATTGTGAACGCAGTTTGATAATTCTGAGGTCTGGAGAAAGGGATAGTAGTGATTTTCAACCTGTGTGCTGTGGCACCCTACTGTGCTAAGAGAGGATCCTAGGTGTGCCGCGAAAATTTTTAAAGACCGCTAATTAAATTATTTTTATAATTTAATTATAAGTATAATATTAATATATAAATTAATATAAATTATAATAACTTTTTAAAACAGTATATTCTTTTTACTCTCTTTTTTGATCAATGTAATTTAAGTGTGCTGCAGAAGTTTCACTGAAGGTTCAAGTGTGCCATGAGATAAAAAAGAGTGAAAAACACTAGCATGAAGATTTAAGTCTAATAAAATTCAATTACTGTGTTATGATTAAAAATCAAAGGTTTTTGGTTTATTTATTTATTTATTTTTTTTTTGCAGTTTTTGGCAGGGGCTATGTTTGAACTCACCACCTCTGGCATATGGGGCCAGCGCCCTACTCCTTTGAGCCACAGGCACCACCCTTTTTGGGTTTTGTTTTTAAATAAAAATGGATTTTCCAGAAGAGTAGAAGCTAGAGATTTATACCAACAGTTTTATTAAGAAATAAAATGTTAATGAAAAATTGTATTTCAACAAATAAAACATGTGTTTCCTTTAAAAATAAATCAGCTAATCACCTCTTTAAGGGCTCATCTTGTAATGCTGTTACAATGACCATTATATTTTCAACACATGAACTTTCAGGGTACACATTCAAACCATTGCAATACCCAATAATTCAATAATGTATAGAAATACAAAAGGCTCCTAAAGTCTCTAAGAAAAAAAATTTTTTTTTGAGACACAGTCTCACATTGTCACCTTTGATGGAGTGCTGTGGTGTCATAGCTCACAGCAATCTCAAATTCTTGGACTCAAGTGATCCTCTTGGCTCAGCCTCCTAAATAGCTGGGACTATAGGAGCCCACCATAATGCCTGGCTATTTTTAGAGATGAGGTCTTGCTTTTGCTCAGGCTGGTTTCAAACTCGTGAGCTCAGGTGATCCACCCGCTTTGGCCTCCCAGAGTGCTAGGATTATAGGCATGAGCCACTGTGCCTGGCAGAAATTTTGAATGCTAGTTCAAACCTTTAGAAAGGATTGTGTGTATGTGTATGTATATATGAAGCATCCATTATTTTTAGCTAAGAAAGTTATACTGGTCAACTTCTCCAGCATTTATTGGTATGATAGAAACTGATGATCCATCCATTCTCCTGACAGCAGCTCTTTAAGTGCTTTTTTGTGATTACCTCAAACCTGTAGGACAGTAGAATAGATAAATAATCATGAAGACTGGAAAAGAAAAACCTAACATTTTTCCCTTAGACATATACAAAAGAGCCAGATTATCACAGCACAACCCATCAATAGCAAAGAAATTTTTTTTTTCTTTTCTCATACACACTTGCTCATATTTACTCACTCTCCCATCCACTCAATTAGTTTTTTACTAGCAATGTTTGCTTTTAAAAATAGTTTATGGCAGGCGGTGCCTGTGGCTCAGGGAGTAGGGTGCTGGCCCCATATACCGAGGGTGGCGTGTTCAAACCTGGCCGCGGCCAAACTGCAACAAAAAAATAGGTGGGCGCCTGTTGTCCCAGCGACTCGAGAGGCTAAGGCATGAGAATTATCTAAGCCCAAGAGCCGGAGGTTGCTGTGAGCTGTGATGCCATAGGACTCTACCGAGGGCAACAAAGTGACACTGTCTGTTAAAAAAAAAGTTTATGGTCAATGTTGTGTGTTTGAGGATCTTCCTGGGGCGCTGGAAGTGGCCTGTTTTGAACAGCTTTACATGCCACATCAGCTGCCAAATGACATTGCTGTCAAAGCACAACTTCTCCCACAATTTCACTGATGGCAGCCATTATAATTCTTCTAAAAGACAAATATAAAATGTCATTTTCCTAAAAGAAGTTAGGAAGCTAACTTCTTTTAGAATAAAGCCTAACCTTTTAAGCATTCCCTGCAAGACTCCGTGATGTGGCCCCCGTTTAGTTTGTGATTTCAGTGCCTCTGTTCTTCATACTTCAGCTGTATATATAGTCATCTCTTGATGTACATGTGAGATTGCTTCCACCCCTTCCTCTATCCACTTCCCATTCGAATTCAAGTCCTTCAATATACACCAAAAAATTGGCCCTCCATACATGTGGGTTTTGCATCCAGCAAATACTGTATTTTTTGGTACTATTTAGTTGAAAATCCATGTGTAAGTGAACCCATGCACACAGTTCAATCCTGTATTGTTGAAGGGTCAACTGCACTAAACTTTTAGTTCATTGGCATTACCCTGTACTGTTTTGTTTCAGGGCCTATGCATATGCTGTTCTCTCTACCTGAAATACTTAGGCTTTTTAGTTGCTTACCTACGGCCAAATAGGTTTTTGTTCTCACTAATTGTCACTTTCTCCTGACCCTTTCCTTGATTCAGTCTGGATTGTATTTAGGTGTTATTATTAGTGATTCCCATAACATTCTGTTCTCTACAATATAGTTACCATATTACACTTTTTTGTTTGTGAGTCTTCCCCTGTATATTGAAAGCCCCACAATAGTAGGGACTGTGTCTTTTTTTTTTAAGTTATATATTCTTTTTATCCTTTTAGCATATTTTCCATCACTTATAATATGTTCAATAAATATTTGCTGAAAAAATTAATACATTTTAAGTATAATCCTAGAACCTGAGGCATTCAAGTCTAATGATATAGTTTTGTCCTGGTTGTAAACATTGGAAACACCCTGTGGTCTGGAATATCCTTGAATTTTAGCTCATACCAAATGTGAACTAAAAACTTTAGTGTCTCAACAGATTTGTCTGAATCTGTGGAGTTCAGATCGAGTTACAGTTTCCTCATATGAATGGTGCTCCATAAGGGGTTTACAACTCACCCACCACAGAATCTCTAGATTTGTAATCAAGCAGACCCTGTAGAATGACTTTGGATCCCAGTATTGTACCCAGAAAGTAGTACCAGATACCTTACGTCCCTATTTATTCTAAGTCATCACTGGAGTTAGTGTCTCCTAAATCATTAATCACTATCAGGATTCCAATGGTTCCATATAGCTAGATTTTTCTTTCTTTTTTTCCCCCCACTTTTTTTTTTTATATTCTATTATTTTTATTTTATTTTATTTTATTTATTTATTTTTATTTCTTTATTGTTGGGGATTCATCGAGGGTACAATAAGCCAGGTTACACTGATTGCAATTGTTAGGTAAAGTCCCTCTTGCAATCATGTCTTGCCCCCAGAAAGTGTGGCACACACCAAGGCCCCACCCCCCTCCCTCCGTCCCTCTTTCTGCTTTTCCTCGCCC
>CAUYPK010050116.1:0-21792 GCA_963574355.1 Loris lydekkerianus | reverse complement strand
GTGATTCACTATAACTTTCTGCAACCAGGCCAAACCATCACAGCAGAGTCCTATTGTGAGGAAATCAATGAAATGTACTGAAAATTGCGTCAGCAGCAGCCAGCACTGGTCAACAGAAGAGGTCCGATCCTGCTCCACGACAACACCCGGCTGCACGTCTCACAAATCACCGTCCAAAAATTAAAGGAATTGAACGTCGAAGTTCTGCCCCACCCACCATACTCCCCAGACCTCTCGCCAACCGACTACCATCTTTTCAAGCACTTCAATAACTTTCTCACCAGTAGAACCTTTGCCAATCAGGACCTAGCAAAAACGGCCTTCATTGACTTCATCGAATCCCGAGCACCCAATTTTTATGCCGACGGAATTAATCGACTTGTGTTAGTTTGGCAAAAGTGCACTGATTCAAATGGTGCTTATTTTGATTAAATTGAATAAATATTCACTGAGATATTACAGTTTAAAGTAGACTCATAAAAACGGACAAAACTTTCAAAATGACCTAAATATACAGTACATAAATATACAGTCAGGTGATAGAGACCAAATGTTTGTGATTCTTTAGAGATATGGACAAAGTGTTATCTGAACAGGAACCTGTGTTGTGTATTTCTCTCACTCAGATCAGTTATGGGTGAGTCAGTCAGGGGGCCTGAGAAAGTGGTTATTTACCTAAAATGCCCTGGGACTATTTCAGTGTGCTATCAATTTGTTATACTGTTGTATTGCAGTCACATGTATACAAAGATCTTACCAAGATAGGATTAATTGTGTTCCATCAATTGTCATCTACTGTTTAGCTAGTACAATATAGTAGAACCCTCATAACTGACCCCCTTCCTACATTGACCACCTCTTTAAGGTGCCCTATTTTCATATACTAGACATGCACTACATGTACATAACAGTGTAGTGGGCCTAGCTCTTTATGTTGACCACCTGTGTATGGTGACCAGTTTGCTACAATCCTTGGAGTGATCAACTTACAGAGGTTTTCTACTGTCTTTATCATTTACTGAACATTAATTAAATATACATATACATATTTAATGTTTCAAATTACTCTTGCCTATTATCCTTTGAACAAATTAAAAGTGAACCATCATCAAATGTTCTTCCCTAATTGCTCTAATATGAAATAAATACAAATAATCATGACTTACTAATTGCATAATTACTTGACATCATTTACTTCCATTATATCAATCAATATAGCTTGATGTAGTGATATAAAATAACAATAAATAGTAATCATTTAGTTGCTTATGAAGTTTTCTTCTATGTCAGTTTCCTTAATACAAATTTTTGAATGAAAAAAACAGCTTTTAAAAATCTATACATAATATATGTGTTTATTAGTTTTGTTATCTCATTAGTATTTCCAATTACACTTCTTTAAAACACCCCTATTTCTAATGTTAATTATTTACCTTTTCTTGATAGTACCTCCAGGTAAGTCTGATAGCATTTCCTAAAAATGTGAAAAGAAAAATTTCTCATTATCAAGGTTTTATTTTCTAACTAAGATAAATCAAATCAATTAAATATAAATTAAAAAAAAAATTAAATAAATTTGTTCTCTTAAAGTCATACAATTTCAATAATATTCTACCAATAATGAGTACATTTATATATATAATATATATATTATATGTAGCAAGTATATACATATACACACAAACAGTATGTATGTCCATCAGTTATAATATTGTATTTTTACTGTACTTTTTCTATTTAGATATACTTAGTTGTACAAATATTTACCATTGTGTTACAACTGCCTACTATTCAGTATAGTGACATTTTCCAAGAGTTTGTAAGCCTAGGAGCTATAGGCTATACCATGAAGCCTAGATGTGTAATAGGCTATGCCATCCATATACTTTTTTGTGTGTATGAGCTTTGCAAAATGACTAAATCCCCTCTTGACACATTTCTCAGATTTTATCTCTGTTGTTAAACAATGCACTACTGTATAATATTTGAACAAGACATAATATTAGAGCATTTTCTAGAGATAGTCTTTTTCTATCTTTATGCTAAGAGAAGTAAAAATTAAATTACCTGCAGAATAATGTAGTTAAAAAAATAGAATCAGAGCCTATCATCTAGACTGAGTAATTTGAATTTCTCACATATCTCATCATCTCTTTATTTCCCATTTGTGACCTCTAGTCATTCTTTTGAGCCCCTGTGACATTACCCTGGAGAGTTCCTTTCATTTTGCCTCAGAACTACTGCAAAATTCTCCTCACTCTTCACCCTGACTCTGTCTTTCATCCACTAATATACTATTCATTTTGTCAACATTTTCTTTTACAATTCAGACTGCTCTATGGCATTCCCCTGCTTAAAAAAATCTCCATTATCTTCTTTCTCAGTGAGAATAAAATAAAACCAACTCCTTAGCCTGCCACCTGCTACCTTTCCCAGCCTGGCCAGCTTCTGTAGTTATGCTGTGTGGTCTATTTGCTCTAAAATTACACATTGCTCTCCCCAAACAAACCAGACATCCCTAGGTTAAGGAACATGTGTCTGCAGATCTCATTCTTCCTATTGTTTTCATTTACATTCCATTGCCTCCCATAAAATCTTTTCCCAACCCTGATAGGAATTTAGCATAGCATTCCATTTAGTAGTCAATTACTTTAAACACACTGCTTTTGTCACAGCAAACATAATGTAGGATACTGGAAAACAAAATTGTACAAAAGTACTCTCTCCAACTGAATAGATCTTAACTAACCTGCCAGTTCCTACATTTTCTCATTCAGATTTTCTGCTTTCCTGCAGTTCCCAACTGAACTTGAGCTATTATTTTCTTCAAGGTATAGCAATTAAAAGGTTAAAGAGTCTATTGAAATAGAATAATGATGATAAAACCCTGAGATAAGAAAATACTGCATTTGTTCTAGATGATAATATACCACCTTTCATAGACCTACAAATTTGGCAGTCTCTGAATGTGATTTTTCTTTTCCAAGATTCAGTTACTTGTTGTCAACTGTTATCCAAAAATTGTAAATGGAAAATTTCAGAAATAAACAATTCATAAGTTTTAAATCGTGTACTATTCTGAATAGTATGATGAAATACTGTATCATCGTTTTCTATCCTTTCTTCATCACAAGAGGAAAATTAGAGTACAATAAGATACCTTGATAGAGATTGTTTCATGTAACTTTTATTAAGGTTTTATTATAATTGCTTATTGTATTATCAATTACTTCTGTTCATCTCTTACTGTGACTAATTTATTAATTAAACTTTAGCAGAGGTATATACACATAGGGAAAAAAAACAGTATAAGTTAAGTATTCCTTATTCAAAATACTTGGGACCACCAGACTCTTGGATTTCTGTGTTTTCTTTTTTTTTTTTTTTTGAATAATTTTGTTATATTTATCAGCTGAACGTCTCTAATTCAAAACTCCTAATTCCAAAATGTTCTAGTGAACATTTTTCTGAGCATCATGCCAGTCTTCAAAAAGTTTCAGATTTGGAACATTTTGGATTTCAAATTTTTGAATTAGGGATGCTCAAACAATAGATATCCCTAGGTTAAGGAACACATCTTTTTTTTTTTTTTTTTAAACAGAGTTGCCCTATGTTGTCCTGGGTAGAGTGCTGTGATGTCAAAGTTCACAGTAACCTCAAACTCTTGGGCTTAAGTGATTTTCTTGCCTCAGCCTCCTGAGTAGTGAGGACTACAGGCACCCGCCACAATGCCTGGCTATTTTTTGGTTACAGTTGTCAGTTGTTTAGCAGGTCCAGGCTGGGCTCAAACCCACCAGCTTCGGTATATGTGGCCAGTGCCCTATTTACTGAGCTATGGGTGCTGAGTCAGGAAAGCACAATTTACGGCATTCTGTACTTATGAACAAGGTCCCAAGACTCCGCATAAGGATAAGTTATAATTAAATAATTAAATTATTAATCTCTTAATAATTAAATATTTAAAGTATCAATTTAATAATGATTAATCTAATAATAATTAAATAATTAAATTAAATTTGAGAACTAGTTTATTCCACGCATGCAAAAAATCTCTCATAGCTGGGCGGCGCCTGTGGCTCAAAGGAGTAGGGTGCCGGCCCCATATGCTGGAGGAGGCAGGTTCAAACACAGCCCCAGCCAAAAACTGCAAAACAAACAAACAAACAAAAACCCCTCATAGCTTAAGTAGTTCATTGGCACAGCATCTTCACACTAGTGGCTAGTCTGTGTTCATCCTAATCACCATACCTCAAAGTGAACGTCCACTGCAAGTGAGCCATCATCCCAAAGGAAAGTTATTACAATGGAAGCAGAAATATGTAAGCATTCAAAGAAAGAGCAGGTGCTATCATTCATTCATTGAGAAAATGTTGTTAGTTGCTTGACTACTGGAATAACTATAAATGATTAAGTGAGAATAATGGAACATGTGAGAGGTTGTGCTCCAATGAAAGCCTCAATTAGCCAAGAAGGGTGATGGATTAATTATTAAGATGAAAATGTTGTTATTGATTTGCTTAGAAAGTCAAAATAAGTCTTAATATTCCTGATTACCTAGTGTTGATGCAACATTAGGTAAGTGTTATAAACTTTAATATTCTTTTTTGAAATTTCTTCTACCTCCTATCTAAATATTTTTAAAAAATTGTTTTTATGTTCTATATGTTTAATTAAAAGAGAAAGCATAATGTTTTCTGTAACTATTCATTACAGTACAGGTATTATTATCATTACAGTATTATGTGGTATAATTATTACCATAAATGAATCATTATATTATTGTTATCATATATCCACTGTTCATCAGAGATCTGAGTTACACAGAAATCCAACTTAAAGATATTCTTAGGAACTCATCTCATCTCTAACCAAAGGGACTGCCTTTATAGATGTTCACAGTTTTATCTGCCTACTGTAGGTCTTGGAATTCAAATCCTACAGATAAGAGGAAACTACTGTATATAATTGGTCAATTTCTAAGACTGTACAGATAGGTCTTGATTTGCAATGGGTTTCTAATGCAATAAACCTATCATAAATTGAAAATATCATAAGTCAAAATGTACTTAATACCTTAGTAAATTCATCATAAAGATGAAGAATCATAAGTAAAATAAGATTGGGGACAATCTTCCTTAATGTCCTTAACAACTTGAACATTTATCTTATTTTGAACTGATTTATAGAAATTACTATTCAAATTATCTTCTGTGTTCAGTAATTTTTAATTTTTAATTCTTGTGTCTATCATTTAGGTGTTTTCTATTTTATCAAATGTGATAGTTTATAAATTCAATAACTTTACCTTGATCATATATGGATGTATAATTGTAATATCTACAAAGATTCTTTCTTTCTCATATATTAATATTTAAGAGAAATAGTATATAATAAATAAATAAAAACTGATGGCTTGTAAATAATTTATCAAAGTGGTTGCAATAAAGTAAAAAAAAAAAAAAAAAGTGCTATTTGAAAACATTTATTTTTACATTATGCCTGTATGCCAAACCAAAAAGAAAAAAAGCCTGGGATTACTTTCTTTAATTGAAGTTTTTTTATAAGCCTGAAAAATTATAATTTTTGACACAAATTTAGTTTATAGCTCAAATCAAACATTGCAACGCCTGTTGAAAGGGGAAAATGCAAAATAGGAGCTGACAATTTGATGAAGTTTATCAATTTGAATAATCAAAATTCAGAGAAAATATTTTTGTTTCAGAGAAACAAAACACAGTGATGGTAAAATTCCATAGGGAATGGGTGTTTCCATGTTACTAAACATTTTACTTCATTCATTATCTTTTGTACTTAACTCTTTCAACATCTTTCACTCTAGAAAAAGGAAAAAAGAAAAAAGGAAATAAGGAAAAAAATGTTATTTTGAAAAAAAGAAAAAGGAAAGAAAAAGGAGCTAGCTCAGATTTGTTACCCATTAAATGTATTAATTTGGAAAATTTGACTAGTAATAAAATAATTCATTTTTACTGAAGACAGTTGTAGAAAAAAATCAATGTACAATCATTGAAAATGGTCTGTTGTAAATGAATTATTTTATATCACCACAAAAATAAATTAAAAATAAATTGTTTCTACTAATAAAACTTAATTGAAACAATGGTTATTATTGTCACTTATATAGAGTCTTATACAGATAAGAAAAACAATAAAGAGCTACTCATAGTAGATAAATGTTTGAGAATATTTATCTACCGATGTATCTTGTTCCATTCTCCATCCAACCATCTGTCCAGCTACTATATGTTTAGCGCATTTATTTTAAAATAGGGAATTAAACAAGTCCCAGCCACAATATATGACTAAAAATTCAACTTTCTAAATGCATCATAAGTGCTTATATTTCATGACAGATGACTTACACTTATACCTTAGAAAGATGTATTTCTTTTATATTGGAGTAGCTCTGTAGTACCTAGGAGTCATGTTCTGTACATTAAAATTCATGTAAAACAGGAATATGATCCTGAATATTAAACAATGTGTAACTATAGCACTTTCAAATGCTAAGTGTTATTTTTGTATCACATACAGAGAATATGTTTTTCTTTAAAGTACAAACAGAAAGAAAGAAACACTAGAAAAATACTTTAAAGATAAATGGAGATGTGACATTAATCAGCTATTTAAAACACTTTAATCATTTTGTACTAAGAAAGTTATTCCAAGGTTAAAGAATATTTATGGGAGGTGAGAGAGTCTTAGGTAACATATAGCCTTTAAATGTTTGGTTAATATTCTTTCAATTAAAGAAAATAATATCACCTTACCAGGTCAAGGTTTTCATGAAATAAGTATTTTTTAATTAAATTACTGATTTGGCATCCTCATTAAGTTTGTTAGTTTTGCTGTCATAACACTTGTTGATAAAAATCTAGTATTATTTATTATCTAGACACACTCTGTTAGGACATAGAAAGATTGGTTCTAGAGTTCTCAAATTTTTTTTTTTTTTTTTAGACCAAGAGTCTCACTTTATTGCCCTTGTTAGAGTGCTGTGGTGTCACAGCTCACAGCAACTTCCAACTCCTGGGCTTAGATGATTCTCTTGCTCAGCCTCCCGAGTAGCTGGGACTACAGGCACCGGCCACAACGCCCAGCTAGAGTTCTCAAAATTTAAGATTCCAAAGATCATTATGCCAAAAGATCATAATATTTGATGAATTCTTGGATGCATGTTGATTTCATAAACAGAGATGACTTTACTCACCCATAATCAGAAGGTTAGTTTCTACAAGTAATAATTAATTCAAACATATTCATACCCACAATTTCATATGACACATTAAAACATGATAATTAAGTAAATAACAAAAGACTAAAAGGATCAGAAATAGCTAAATAAATGGACATTATCATTCTTTTCAACATTGTTTTTCACAATAGCTTGTGCCACTGAAGAAAGTTAATTTATCATTAAGTCTATAATTTTTCAGATTGAACTATGAATATTAGTTGGCATTTTTTTTTTCTTATTGGAGAGTGACCTTGACAATCTTTACCTACCAGGTAAATTTCACCTGTGTTGAATCACTGAAGGAAATAAGGTCAAAACAAAGTCATTGAAAGTCTCACCCCCTAGCATGGTACTCTTTGGGATTGATAAATCGCTTCAATTTTCTCAGTTCTACGACAAAGAGAATTGGAGTAGTTCTGTGGAGATCCATAGGAAGCTTGCTGTAGCCAGATGAAAAATGACATTTCTTGTACTGTTATTGGCAAGGTTAAAGCTTTTTACAAATAAAAAAGCTTAAGTTTTGAGTCTTTCTTAGAATTCAGTTTCGAGTCTGAGTCATAATATCTAAGCATATTGGACAATTAGAAAAACTTAGTGAGGCATTAAATATATTTGGAGATATCTAAAAATAAAGTCTACAATTCATTAGAGTGATAGATATCATACATGATTCTGAAATTAGGTTACTTTATTGATTTAGTAGGTGTAGAACAAGATACGTTTCTTGTGTAACAGGTTACTATGAAGATCACAGAGTCAACAGTGTTCATAAAAATATTTAAATGGTAAAAAAACCAATACAAACATAAAATTATCTATTTAAAGATATAAAAATAGTAGAGAGTGGGTTTTAGCCTTGGTATTACAAATAATAGTTCACTGCTCACTTGGCATAAGTAATCCTTATATTAGAACCTCAGGCCCTCCTCCACAAAGTAATGGGAATAAAATAACTTATTTGCAATGATTTCCCCAAAACATGTCTATAAAATGTGTATAGATTTAAAATGTAGCTGTATTTTGGGAGTTTTAGGACCTTGCCACAAGGCAGTGATACAGTACCATACATCTCGGGCTGGACACAAGCCCCCATTTCTAGACCTACTCAGGCTAACACGGCAGGTTGATCACTACTCTAATCTCTGGGCCCAAGTAGGCCCATAAAACCAACCTGACCAGTGCTCCAACTCAGCTGCCATCCCAGAGCAAAGAGCATACCCTAAACTGGACCACATTCCTGCAAAATGGCAGTTTTAAAATTACTAACTTCTGCTCACAAACCCCTGCTGCTAATGATGAAATATTCCAGACATACATTCCATCTCCCTCAAACTACCTGCCTATAGAGTGAGAAAAGCTGTATATAAATCCCAGATAGAAGTCCCAAATGGGCTACCCACTCGGGAACAACCTCTTCTATGTGTTGGAGCCTTTCTTCTTTTCTTCTCCTTATCTGTCAATGAAAAAAAAAAATTATACTTTTGCTTACTTGTGGTGATTCATGAATTCATACTTTGAATTTTCAAGAACCCAGCAGAGAGATTCCAGTTATAGGAGGTGGATGACTTCCTTCTCCAGCTTGTGCAGTACCTATGTGATGGAAGTGTGATGATGTCAGGAATATCTTATTCTTCCTATGTTTTTCTACCCATAGCCTACTCACTATGCTACTGGATGAGGTAAATTCATTTTCAAGGAAAAGAATAGTTATGAAATATCACTTTCTCAGCACTAGCAACATTCTATGTTGCAAAAGATTGACATTCTCTGCCTCTTTTTTACTTCACTCAGGGACAGAAATATTTGGTCTATAATAATAATCCAGTCACAATGTCTTTAACTCCTTAAGTATCAATGTGTTAATAATTTCACTCCCTGAATAAAAGATATAAGGAAGGATAACTCTTGGACTAAAAGAATTCCCATAGGAATTTTGCAGCACATTGCATGTCTCTCCCCTCTTGCATGTTCAGAGCCTTGTTGTATCACAATTTAGAAAATAATCACTATTATTATTCATTTTATTATGGAAAATAAGGAATATTCATATTGATAATGTTAAAAATGGATTTGACCAAGGGAAAGATTCCTAAGATATACTGGTAAAGTGTGCCAGGTAACAAGTTCATTTGTGATTGATTGTTTTTTGTACACTAATTGTTAAGATTACTGAGCATATTTGATTTTATCTTCATTTATAAAATAGTTTTCAGCCTAATAGACAATAATTTTAAACTTTACAAAAAAATGGTTTCAGGTGCATTGAGGATACAGAGAATTATGTTACATTATTTGTATTTGTTGGATAAAGTCTCTCTTACAGATGTGTCCCGCCCACAAGAGGTATGCCATACCCTGTAAGTCCTATCCTCCTCCCTCCTTTCCACTCTCCACTCCCTGTTCCCCTTTCCCACCTTGAATTGATTTGAATTTTCCTTGTATGTGGAAATGTATGAAATCATCTACTGGCTTCATATTAGAATTAAGTACATTGGATTCTTACTTCTCCATTCTTGTGATACTTTACTAAGAAGAATATGTTCCAACTCCATCCAGGTTAATGCATAAGATGTAAAGTCTCCATCTTTTTTTGTTTTTTATTTGAGACAGAGTCTTACTTTGTCACCCTCAGTAGAGTGCTGTGGTGTCATAGCTTACAGCAACCTCTAGCTCTTGGGCTTAAGTGATTCTCTTGTCTCAGCCTCCCGAGTAACTGGTACTACATGTGCCTGCCACAATGCCTGGCTATTTTTAGAGACAGGGTCTCACTCTGCCTCTGGCTGGTCTCGAGCCTGTGAGCTCAGATAATTCAACCACCACTGCCTCGGAGTGCTAGGATTACATGCTTGAGCCACTTTGCCAGCCAAGTCTCCATCTTTTTTAATGGATGAATACTATTCTATGGTATACATATACAACAGCTTGTTATTCCATTCCTGAGTTGGTGGGAATTTAGGTTATTTCCACATTTAGGTGATTTTAGCTGCAATAAATAGTTTAGTGCAAATGTCCGTATGCTAAAATAAGTTTTCTTTCTTTCTTTTGGGTAGATGCCCAGTAATGGGATTGTAGGATTAAATAGAAGGTTTAATTTACGTTTTTTGTGGATTCTCCATATTTCCTTCCAAAAGGGTATACTTGTTTGCAGTCCACCAACAGTGTAAAAGTGTTCCTTTCTCTCCACACCAGCATCTGCACCTTTGAAACTTGTGATATGGGCTATTTTCTATAGAGTTGAGTGATAGCTCAGCATGGTTTTGATTTACATTTCTCTCAGAATTAGGGATGAAGGACTTTTTTTTTTCAAGTGTTTGTTAGCCATTAGTCTGTCTTCATCAGAGAAGGTTCTGTTCATACCTTTTGCCCAGTGCTGAATGGGATTGTTTGCTCTCTTTTTGTTGATTACTTTGAGCTCTCTGTAGATTCTAATTATCAGCCCTTTGTCAGATTCACACCCTGCAAATATATGTTCTCATTCTGAATGTTGTCTTTTGCTTTACTTTTTGTCCTTAGCTTTGCAGAAGCTTTTTAGTTAATTAAGTCCCATTTGGTTATTTTTATTGTTGTTGCGATGGCCACTGAAATCTTTTTTATATAAAGGGTTAGATTTGTTTGATCATGCTGGCTACATAGTAATATAGAAATAATAAATACTTGTAGCTTTAACCATCAATCATTGCTGCAGTATACGAACATTTCTTTAATGTTTGAAGGATTAGTAATTAATCTTGAGATGTTTAATTATGTGTATACAAACTTAATTTTGAAATTATGTGACCTTTGATATTATTCCCTATGAATGAAATTTCAGATCAGACCTTTCAGTAACTTAATGGAAAGTTAAGTTATGGATCATCTACTCTGAATTAGAACTGGTGGTCAAAGCTTGCACATGCTAATTAGCATTCAGAGAGATTAACCTACAGATGAATAAAGCATGCCTTTTCTATGCTGTCTCTGATTGGGTGTACTGTCTGTAATTAAGTACACAATATTCACATTAACAAGTTGCTCTCTGTCACTGAAACTGCAAGAGAAACCTGGAGATTAGAGTTGGTGATAATTTCTTAATATTAGATATTGAACAACTGAATAGAAGACCAAACACAGGATATTGGAGTGAGTGATTACTTCTTAATATTGTATTCAGAGAACAATGAACCTAGAAAAATGTAAAATTCTATTAAAATAAACGCTCATAGTACTATATTTAACTATTAATATAATTTTAATGTGATTTATTTACACCTAGCCTATTTGATAACTGAATTTTTATCTCATATTATAATAATGTTTAAGTTACATTACAGACTTCAGTTTTTATACATATTATTCCCAATTACATAAAATATATTGGTAGAAAAATGTTATTTTTTGCTTAATTTAGACTATTAATTGGCCTAAGCAATCTTACATATCGCCTTTTTTTCACTTTTTGTTTATCAATTATCAAATTCTAATTTGCAATTGTAAATGTGTCTTCAAGATTAAAATTATAAGGACAAGAAGAATTACATTTGAAGATTCTTTCTTTCACTAATGTTCATCTTTAATAACTTCACAGTATCACATTTTTATGCTGGTTATATTTCAGGAATATCAAAGAATTACTGTTGTTTTTAGTGAAGTTTTATGTTGTTGTTTTAATTAGATTGTAATTATGCTCTTGCCTGTAGATCTGTCTCTAGTGACCAGAAAAAATGCTTAAGGATTATTTACTATTGTGCATGATTAAAGACTAAATGTTTTATAGACAAACAGGGATAATGTCTTTCCTTTTGCATTTTTAGTTCAAGTATTTGTTTATTTTCCTAAGTAAATATTTGTATTTAATCTTACTCTTTTTTTTCACCACTGATATAAGCCCCCTTTTCCTACATTTATTTTGTTAAAACATGCATTCACTAACTCATCTGGTATTTATGAGATGAAAAAGAGCACAAGAAAACAAAGCTATATTTAAAAATGCTGTATCAAAAGTTTTGGTACTTGTTCTTTCTAAGAAACACATTTTATAAAAGATAGGCTTTTTTCCCCTCCAGCATCATTTTACTATGGAATGATTAGAGTTTTAAAGTATTAATAACCACATCACATTTTAAAATGCATTAACAATTGATAAATCAAATTTGCCTCTATTGAAAAACAAAATTATCCTACCCAGAATGTGCCACAAATTATGAAATTTAAATAACTATTAGCATAGTTATACCATATGGTCATACTCATGAAAGATAACAAAGATGTTATTGAATAAGTCCACTGAAATTTTCAATTAACTTTATAGTATCAAGGGTTATAAGCTCAAAAGAAATTAAACAAATACCCATGTTTTTCTTTCCTACACCAGCAATTGCACCACTAAAGAGTGTTTTTAGTAACTATTTCACACTTACTCCTGCCCGCAGACTTTTCTAAACCTTGCCATTCAGATTGTGAGAGCTCCCAGCTAACACATGGCTCCAGTACCAGAGAGGCTAGTAATCACACCTCAACAGAAAATGAAGAGAAGCTGGCATGGGATATATCCTATATATACAGTGGGATATATCCTTTCACAGGATATGTTTTTTAACTGGAAGTTTGCATAATGCCTAGTTCTCTGATCCGTGACAAAGGTATCTCTCACATGGTGAACTTATGTATGCTGGTAGATGGCCTTGTGGTTATTGCATGACCTGTGTCTAGTTTATGCCCATCTGGGTGCTGGGGATCTGATGCCTGTTCCCTCCAGTGACCTGGAGAAGCCCAGCCTGGGGAAGCCTCTAGTTCTTCAAATTCAATGTATCACCACAACAGGAAGCAAGTTGACAGATGAAAAAATCCTTAACAAAATACTAGAAAACAAAATCCAAGAACACATCAAAAGGTTAATACACCATGAGCGATTGAGATTTATCCCTAGGATTTAGATGCAAGAAAATTCAATATATGCAAAGCAATAAATGTGAAATATCACATCAACAGAATGAAAGACAAAAACCACGTGATCATCATCATGTGATTCATAGACACAGAAATGAATTTGATAAATCAAATGTCCATTTGTGAAAAATCTTCCCCCTAAAATTAGACATAGAAATAGTATACCTCAACACAATAAAGGTCATAGATGAGAAACCAAGAGATAACATATTACTGAATGAGGAAAAGCTGAAAGGACACCCAGTTTTACCACTGCTAGTCAAAATATTTCTGAAACTCTGAGCTACAGCAAGAGAAAGGAATAAAAAAATACAAATTATAACAGAGGAAATTAAATTTGTAGATGATGTAATCTTATATATAGAAAAATCTAAAGTCTCTACCAAGAAGGTCTTAGAAATGGTAAATAAATGTTGTTAAATTACAGTAGACTAAATCAACATACAAAAATCAGTAGCATTTGTATACATCAGTGAGAAACTACCTAAAATAGAAATCAAGAAAGCAATGTCATTTACAATACTACAAAAGAAAAAATCCTAAGAACAAATTTAACCAAGGAAGTAAAAGACCCCTACAAGGCAAACAACAATATACTGATAAATGTAGTTTAAGAGAATACAGACAAATGAAAACATTACCCTTGCTCATAGATCAGAAGAATTAACATTGTTAAAACAGATCATACTGCTGAAAATATTGTACAAATTGAACAATAATTTATGAATCCTGGGTAGATAATAAGCAATTAGTCAAGAGGGCAGTCTTTCATCCCCAAGTGAGAGGAAACAGAAAGGAAAGTCAAGGAGAGAGAGAAAGAGAGAGAAAGAGGTGAGTACATGGTAACTAGTAGACTAGGTAAGAGAATAGGGTATGGATCACTTTTAAGTTTGTGGACAAATCCTAAATGAAGCCATAAAAACAAGACATCCCAGTCTACAAGGTTGGAGACATGTATCTAAGATCCTATCTCTGGTCACTGACTTGAGCCATGTTGATGCAGTGTTCTACTTGTAATGCTCAAGCAGCAAACCTTACCTGTGTCATTCCTGTTACAACTGATCTAGTTAACAGAAAGACAGCAGAGCTTGGTCTGTCAAGCTGTCTCATAAGCAAATACATTGAACTGTAGCTTTCTTGTCAATATTTCTTATCATTTCTATAAATATCTCCTTCTATTACTGTCACTGAGACATTTCATCTGTTTGCGTAGCAATTTGGTCTGCATTTTCCTTTTGTTTGTTTGTGTGTTTGGGCATGGACATGACGGGCCGCTAGTTCCTGCTTAAAACTAGTTAATGCTGCAACTATAGCCTGTTTTCCATAACTATATGTGATCAAGAAACCACTCTATCAGTATCAGAACTGCACCAGGAAACTCCCCACCTCCTACCTTGCACATAATAAAGGTAAAACAAGACTTTGCTTCTTCCCCAATACTAAGGTCTTTTTTTATAGTATGGCACATGAGGGCATTTGTCATTCTTAGAAAGACGACCCCTGTGAGTGACAAATAATAATGTTCTTAGGAAAGAAGTTCCCATAAAACCACAACTGTTTCTCCATCTGTGTAACATCTGTCCTGTATGCCAAAAAAGGAAAAAAAAAAAAAAAGTGTTGAAACAATTCTATAATGAAAGAAACCAAAAGCTATTAAACAAGAGGTCTGTGTCCAAATCATTTGCACAAAAAAAAATTCTCTTCTGTTTCAAGAATATCATATTTTAATCATTTTACTGCTAGAAGTTTTAATGTGTATTTTCAAATAAATTGTTTATTACACAATCTAAAAAGAAACACAGTACATTAACATTACAAAATCTTGTTTTCAAAATGCTTCTATGCTGATTTGCTGGCTTTTTCAAATAAGTTAGTATTTTTCCTTCTTGAAGGTTTAGGATTTGCATAATACAGTGAACAAAATAACAGAATCATTTTCAGACCCTAGCTTTTATGAAGATTTTTTAAATGATGAAATGAAAATTGTTTTCCTTTCAAAAATAAATCATGGGTGCATATAAGTTGCTAATTTTTTAACTTAAACATTCAATTAAATTATAGAGAATCATTGTATTTTATATAATCTCAAATACCTAAAAATAAGGTAGGTTCAAGCCTTAATTTTAAGCAAGAAAACCACGTTAGATGAATCAAGAAAAGATACTGAGTAGTTTGGAAGAAATAATTCTACAATACTGAGCATAAACATTTTATTTTAGAATTTGTAATACTAGGACTACACTTTCAGGGATCATTTCTATAGTTCTTTACCAGAATTAATGATACTGTGTTCCCAAACGGTTAAATAGCTTGTCTGAAAGGCACAGCCAGGTACTTTAACTACTAATCTTTGAACTAGTATTATGAAGTATTTTCAAAATTATTTATTAAAAAAATAGTATACTATACTACACTCTAAACCCCCAGAAAAATGGGAAAGGAAGAATTATATCTAAAAATAAAAACTGGTGTCAAACCAATATAACTGATTTGTGGCTAGTCCACATCTCTGCATTTTGTTGTTGTTGTTGTTGTTGCTTTAGTGTTTGAGGCAGCATTTGACAGCAGGAAATGGCTCAGATGGAATAAAAAACCGTTCTGCAGACTCTCTAGGCCTTAAAATTTCATCATTACTGGCATATTTAATTTATTAAATAGAATAAGTCTGGAAATCACACCACTCCATTTTCACCACAAACTTTCAAATTTAAATCATATATACATTATATACATATAAATACATTTATATATATTTATATATAATATTATGTAAAATTATATATTTATATAAATTTATATATAAATCATATAATATATTATATACATATATCAGTTTAAATATATCCGTTTTATATATCACTTAATATAGATATCTTTAGATATAGTAGATATATATATATATATATATATATATGAATTACCTTTTGATAATTGTGGTCAGCCTTTTCTACTACCAAATATTATGAAGTTTCTTTCATACAAATCTTTCTCCAAAGAGTCCCAGAAATTTCATAATATTTGGTAGTATAAAAAGGATGACCACAATTATCCAAAGGTGATTTAGAAAAGATTGAATATAGCAAAAAAATTTATCAAAAATTAGGAAATGGCCAGACATGGTGGCTCACTCTGGAAGGCTGTAATCCCAGCACTTTGGAATCCCAGCACTCTGGAAGGCTGAGGCAGATGGATTACCCTGAACTCACAGGCTTGAGATCATCCTGAGCAAGAGCAAGACCCTGTCTCTAAAAATAGCTGGGTGTTGTGGCAAGAGCTGGTAGTCCCAGCTACTTGGGAGTCTGAGGCAAGAGAATTTGCTAGAGCTCATGAGTTGGAGGTTGCTGTGAGCTATGAAGCCATAGCACTCTACTCAGGGAGACAGCTTGAGATTGTGTCTAAAAAAAAAAAAAAAAAAAAAATTAGAAAATGGTGAGTATAGAAATGACCCTGAGAAACCACACAAAAAAAGAGGGCATCAAAGGAGGCACAGGCAGTCAGAACATATATCCTTTCCTGACACTTACATATTCCCAACTTTTTTATCTCATGTTCATTCTCTATGTCGCATGACAACTTTTATTACGAACACCCACCTCCAATCCCTCCCATAATTATTATCTGTAAAAACAAATCTCCTGGTCTGCTTCTGCTTTTGCAGAAGAGGAATTACAAAACATAAATAGAGGAAAAAGACCAAAAGTTGTGTCCTTACTCCACATCTCCCAGCCCTACTCTTAGCTGTGTACACACCCCTGACTCAGACAAAACGAGCATGCAGTGGGGAAAATAATTCTATTTAATAAATGGTGTTGGGAGAACAGTTTAGCCAGACATACAAAGCTGAATCTGGACCCCCACCCTGACAAAAATTGATTCTCTCTGGGTAAAAGATTTAAATTTAAGATAAAAAACAATAAAAATTCTTGAAGAAAATATGGGGAAAACTCTTGACAAAATTAGCTTGGAAAGACTTTATGCAGAAGACCCCCCTGGCAATTGTAGTAACATAAAAAGTAAATAAATTGGATATAATCAAGGTAAAAAGCCTTGGAAGGGCTAATGGTACAACTGAAGCAAACAGTCTTCAGAATGGCAGAATGTATTTTTCATGCTATGAATCTGACAATGGGCTGATAACTAGAATCAATAGAGAACTCAAGTTAAACAACAAGAAAAGAACAAACAATCCTGTTTATAAGGAGGTAAGAGACAAGAACAGAAACTTCTCTATAGATGGCTGGCTAAGAAATACACACAAAAAAAATTCTCATCGTCACTATCCTCAGAGAATTGCAAATCAGAACCACTCTGAGATATCACCTAACTCCAATGAGATTAGCCCTCCTTACAAAGTCCTGAATCTGAAGATGCTGTCACGGATTAGAGAGAAGAGAATACTTTTGAACTGCTGGTAGGTTACAAACTAATACAACCTCCATGGAAAGAAGTATGAAGAATTCTCAAACTGAAAGTCAACCTTCTATTTCAGGCATCCTCAAATTGCAGCCCGCGGGCCACATGAAGCTGTGTGACTTGTATTTGTGCCCGTTTTGTTTTTTACTTCAAAATAAGATATGTGCAGTGTGCATAGAAATTTGTTCATAGTTTGTTTGTTTGTTTGTTTGTTTTTTTAAACTATAGTCTGTCCCTCCAACGGTCTGAGGGATAGTGAATTGGCCCCCTGTTTAAAAAGTTTGAGGACGCCTGTTTGATCCCAGAATCCTATCACTAGATATCCACCCAGAAGACAAAACTTCATTTTACCACACGGACATTTGCATTAGACTATTTATTACAGCTCAACTCACAATTCCCAAGATGTGAAATCAACCCAAGTGCCGATCGACCCATGAATGGATTAATAACCTGTGGTGTATATGTACCGTGAGTACTATTCAAGCATAAGAAAAGATGGCAACTTTACATCTTTTGTGTTTACATAAATGGAGTTGAAACACATTTTTTCTTAGAAAAAAAAAATCGCAAGAATGGAAAAACAAATACCCAATGCACTCAATACTAATATGAAACCAATACATAAACAACTATACACTCACACAAAAGAAAGACACAAATATAGTCTAGCAAGAGGGAGGGGGAAAAAGAGAGAATGGAGGGATAAGAATGGAGAATGATTGGCAGGGTCTTACGTGATGTGCGTAATGTAAGGGTATTCCCCAAAGCCCCTGGGGGAAAGGCTCATTTGCTTGAACTTTACCTTACAAATGAAAACAAGGTAACCTAAACATTTGTACTTCATATCAATCTGAAATTACAATAAAGAATACCTTCAGTAAGAAATATGTATATTTTATACTTTTTCTCAACCAGGATTACAATATTTTCCTTTAAATGAAGCATCTAGTTTACTTAATGTTATTTACATAATTATTATATATTGAAATCTATCATTTTCCAGTTTGCACTTATTCTACCTTTTCTATTTCTCTAAATTCTTGGTTTTATGAATTGAATAATAATAATTTTTGTTTCCTTCTTCAATTAGATTGTTTATTATACATACTTTACTTTCGGTTATTGTTACCTTAGAGATAGCAATGTGAATCTTGACTTATCAGAGTAACTATAAATTAATACTTTACCACTTATTAGAAATGCAAATCTATACATCATTGTTATTGTATATTTTTGGGCGATTAGGCATTTTAGATTTCCTGGATTCATTATTTTATAGAATTAGTTTTAGCATTTAGCATATAGAATTAGAATTTAGCATTTATTTAACTCAAATATTTGACACTTTCTCTGGCTCTTCTTTCCCCCCCCCCCGAAATATTATTGCTTCCATCTAGGATTATTTTTGGTCCATGGACACACAGTTTTTATTATTTCTTAGTGTGTGTTGGTATGGACAAATATTTTCAGGCATTTTACTTTTATTTGCTTTATTTGTTTATTTCCTAGGAAAATATTAATTCATCTCTGACATATTTTCTTGGTCCTAAGGTAAAGAATTATAGATTGAAAGTTATTTATTTTTCAGCATTTTCCATTATTTTCTTTCTTCTATTGTTTATGAGAAGCTTTGGTTCTTATTAGGGTTGTTACTTTCCTTCAATTTTTCCTAGATATATATGTCTAGCAGCGATTTTCTCTGCTTTTGTACAGTTGATATTTTTGAAAAAGATCTTGAAAATTTTAAGCCTGTGCCTTTTTCAATTATTACTTTGATACATTTTTCTTTCTTTCTTTCTGAATTGACCAAAATATGTGTGATGTTTTTCAACACTTCCTTTTAATCTTGTTTATTTTCTGTCCATTTTTCTCTGTTAGTGTAAATTTTTTTCTGCTTACACATTATGCTTCTACGTCCAATTTTTGAGTTCTGAATTTCACTTATTGCATTAGGGTGTTCTATAATTTTAAAATGTTTTCTAGTTTTGGCAGCTCCTGTGGCTCAAGGAGTGTGGCACCAGGACCGTATACCGAAGATGTCAGGTTTAAACCCAGCCCCTGCCAAAAACTGAAAAGAAAAATATATATATATATATTTAAAATGATTCCCAGTTTTATTCTCCAAATCATTTTATACATATCTCCATCATTTTATACTCTTTTTAAAAGATCTGTCTTATGACAACATTTTCTAGATTTTCCTTGATTATAAATCTTTATTTTTTCATTGCTCTCATCTTTCAGGCAAATGTTAACTGTTCATATGTTTATTTATTTAATATTGTGAAGATATTTTGAAGCTCTTACTTTTCCCCAGTGAAAATATACTTTTAGTATATTTATAGGCACTTGTGCTAAGGTACTTAAAATTTCTATAGAATTAATCAGTCGTAGAGATTAAATCGAGGCTCCAGTCTCTATGGAGATGGATTGTCCTTATTCTTTAAATACAGACAATTAATAACCCAATCAATACTGGGGCTTGTATCTTAGGTCCTTTTTTATAGGGTCATATTTGACCTGAAATATTAGCCTCCCAACATACACTTCTTTAAAAACACTCTCAATTTCTAAATCCTTGCTGTAAGTGATGGCTATTATTGCCTCAAATGGATATTCACAATGCATAAATGTTCCACACAATGACAGGTCTGACTGTCATTGTTTTTCTCCCTTCTATTACCTTGAACCAGTTTAGTCTTCACTACCTTGAAAACTCTCCAATATTTTATATTAAATTATACTGTTATATTTTTTAATTTATATAACTAAAAACTACCTACTCTACCATTTACAGCTAAAAAAGAATCAATAAAATGGCATGAAAGAAGGAATGATGTTACACACTGTATAAGAAGCAAAAAAAGGAAAGGAACAAAGATTATCCAGAAGGTAAAGCAGTAAATACTTGATCTTTTTTATGAGTTGCAGTTCAGAAAATAGTGGACCATTCAAGAAGGTTACTGAGTTAATTATTTATATGGCAAAACAGTAAGTTAAAACATTAAATTCTGCTATGCACAATATCAATTCCAGGCATGTTAAAGAACTAAAAGCACATCCTAAATGATGTAGATTGTAGAATACAATAAATAGTAATACTTAAGTCTTTTTTCCCTGTATTTCAGAATATCACAGGGGTACACAAATTTTGGTTAGTTTGCTTTGTACAGTTTGAGAAAATATATTTTTAAATAAAAATTCATACCTATGCAAGACTTCAAAGAAACATTGATGTATTTAATGGCACTAAATTTGAAAGAATTATATGTGGTAATATCTCTATGGCCAAGATGAAAAGCCAAGTAAAAGACAGGAACATGATTTTTATTATGCATTATATATACATATATATATATATATATATATATATATAATAAGAAAAACAAACTGCAGAAAAAAGTTCAAAGAAAATTTGTATGCTATTCACAGGAGAATAAACATATGAGAAATGTGTCTTGTTAGTACTTCTGGAAATTTAAGTAATCAATAAAACTACATGATACTATTCCCAATTCATAAGAATGTCAAAAGTTAGACATTAAAAATGTAGTACATTTTCAAGAAATTACAATTCTCTCAGACTGTTCATAAGTAGGTAAACTGATAGCAATTTGAGAGGCAGCCTAATATTTTATAGAAAATTTTATAGATGCTTATACCTCCTAATTGAGATATCCACCCATATGGTCCTATTAGTGAGGCTGAGTTTTAATAGTCTATGCACCCACATCAGCTTGTTTTACTTATTTTAAATTAACACATGAGCATCTTGAAGCCTGAGAACAGTGACAGGTATTTGTCACATTTTTAAAACTGTGGTGTATAGAAAGAGGGTAAGACAAGCAGACAGTTTATAGAGCTGACTCTGCTTCAGTAGTCTTATCCTTCACTTGATGAATCTCTGTTTCTGGTTATAGTTTCCTCCCCTTTTCTCTGTGCTTTGGCCTTTGTTTGATTTATCAAAGATCAGACAATGATATGTGGCTGGGTTCTTCTCTAGTTTCTCTGTTCTATTACATAGATCTTTTAGGTCATTTTAAAAGTTTTGTCCATTTTTATGAGTCTACTTTAAACTGTAATATCTCAGTGAATATTTATTCAATTTAATCGAAATAAGCACCATTTGAATCAGTGCACTTTTGCCAATGAAACACAAGTCGATTAATTCCGTCGGCATAAAAATTGGGTGCTCG